>ONZH01004202.1:600000-870193 GCA_900303285.1 Rhinella marina
TGTTCTTAGAGTTTCGCTTTTATTGTGTGGTAACTTCAACTTTATTTTGCGGTTCAGTATGATTATGGAGATACCACATTGAGAGGTTTTGTTACGTTTCACTATTTTTAAGAAAATTAAAAATGTGAATTGGACTTTTTTAATCATGGACATTGGTTTGTCTGGAAATTATTTTTTGTATATTTATATTATATGATAAAAACGATCAATTAATCAGTAATTAGCGTGCTCTTTTATTGTTTGGTGTCCATGGGAAGTGGACAATCGAACTTCCAGGCAACGCCACTGTGTTGGCGCAAAACATGTGGACTGATTTTGAATTGACATTACCCTGAGGAAATGTCAACAATAATCTACTCCCAGAAAACCCCTTTTAACTGAAGTTAAAGAAGAACTCCCACAAAAATTTTTATTCTCTGACCTGTTAGAAAGGTGCATGATATAATCTGTAGTGAATGTCATTTTCTTATCAGAGAATGTAATTGTGCGTAATAACTTCTCTTCTTATTGTAGCTAGGTCATGTGACCAACTCCCTGACCTCCAACTGACCCAGGACAGAAAGCCAGTAACTGCTCTATTCATTCCTATGGGAGCCTCACTTTCAGTCTCATAGGAATACATAGAGAATTAGACTTCCTGTCCACACAAGTCTCTGTGTGAGTTTGTGGGTCTAATTCCTAGTCACATGACACAGATAAGAAACTTCAGGATGATATAAGTCAAAAATTCAGCCACTGGTAAGAAAATGACATTCACTACAGATTACTTCATGTACATTTCTAGCAGGACATGGAATAAATTTTTTTGCGGGAGTTCTTCTTTAACCTCTTGCTTACCACTGCACGACTTTATACGTCATAGCAGTAGGTTGTTATTTTTAACTCAATGTATAAAAGCATTAGGTTACATCGCAATCTGCTGGCGCCTCATGGCACTGTCACATTGTCAATAGACAGCTGTGGTCACATTGAGGAGTGACGAGACCAGCAGAAGCCGTCTGGCTGTGTGGCATCCTTGTAGCAGCCTGCTACAAGGATCCATCACAGTATACAATTTAAAATATAACATTTTTTAAAAAGTTATAGCAATAGTATAGCCGACTACGAACACACCCACACAAACATCCTCCCCCTTTTTTGTTCATTAAAAAGCAAAATAAAAAAATATATTTATTAGTTTTAGCAATAGTAGGGTGGACTTTGTGTGTGTAAAAAATAGAAACAAACATATTTTCTTTATTTTAAGAATCCAGGTATTGGACACTTAAAATGTCCAAATTTAGCGGATGAATAACATAAAAAAGTCACTTTGAAGGGTGTTGTAACGTTTTGGCGCTATACGACATTTTTCTGTCAGCACTGTGCCATAGAACCAGCAACAGAAAAATAGGCCGCAAAAATTCACTCCAGATTTTTGAAGTCTTACAGCGGGCCCAGCCAGTAGATAAATTACATGAATAGTGTCCATTTCTACAAACGTAAGGGTTTTAGAAATGTTTTGTTTTGAAAACTTTTGTAACAATTAGAAAGAAAAAATAAGAAAGGAAACATTTTTTTTCACAATTTTCAGTTTTTCCTTAAAATATTAAATGTCATCTATTAAATGTCAACTAATGGCACACAAGAAAAGTCTAAGGCGGGGGTCAGCAACCTCCAGCACTCCAGGTGTTGTGAAACTACATCATCCATCATGCACACTTGCTTGGCTGCTCTCAACTGCCACACAAGTGGAAAGAGCATGCTGGGAGTTGTAGTTTCACAACCACTGGAGTGCTAAAGGTTGCTGATCCCTGGTCTAAGGTGTCCCGTGAAAAATAATATTAAATACATCTAGGTTGGCTGAGAAATTAATTTGTTATTCACAGTTAGATAGGCCCATTGCTACCAATGAAATGTTAGCCTCGTAAGGAAGGCAGGTAAACACTTTGGTAATGAAGCGGTTAAAATACTTCTATAAAATTGACAATGCTCCCAAGGCTGCATACATCTGCAGCATAAAAAAACAGGATTACGGTAGGTTAGCTTCAATAGTCAGGACTGTATAGAGCAGACTGGAATAACTCACCTCATTTCTGGCTTTGGGGCGATCAATGAGAATTTTCAGTGCAAAACGTTCTTGCGTTGATTTTTTCACACATACTCTGAGCAAAAAAAAAAAAAAAAAAAAAAGTGAAACATTTTAATGAAAGAAAATGGATCAGACAGACAGTCTGACAAGAGACTAGGCCTCATTAATCAGAACAGTTGCCCATCGCAACCAAACAGAGCGCAGCTTCCGTTTTCCCTCAGCAGTTTATGAAAGCCGTGCACTTCTTTTCCCTTCAAGGCTTGCCAGTTATTATGGCAGCCATCATGTAATACGCATCCACATGCCCTAATAAACCTGCACTCGGCTGCTTTCATAACACCAGTAAATTCATTCTCTTGCTGGATGCACTGGCCACTTCACTGTGCGGGGGTCATGTGACCCTAAATTTGGTGGTCCCTGAGTGCATATGCCATAAATGCTTAAAGAAGAACTCCCGACAAAAATTTTATTCCATGTCCTGCAAGAAATGTACATGATATAATCTGTAGTGAATGTCATTTTCTTACCAGTGTCTGAATTTTTGACTTATATCATCCTGAAGTTTCTTATCTGTGTCATGTGACCAGCATTTAGACCCACCAACTCATACATAGACTTATGTGTGGACAGGAAGTCTAATTCTCTATGTATTCCTATGAGACTGAAAGTGAGGCTCCCATAGGAATGAATAGAGGGTCCTGGGTCAGTTGGAGGTCAGGGAGTTGGTCACATGACCCAGCTACAATAAGAAGAGAGGTTATTACTCACAGAAACAGTCACTGATAAGAAAATGACAATCACTACAGATTATATCATGCACCTTTTTAACAGGTCAGAGAATAAACATTTTTGCGGGAGTTCTTCTTTAAGATGGGAATACCCTTTTAAAGAGACAAACCCTTTAAGACAGCTCTATCACAACATGGTGCTTTATTTTCCATCAACAGCAGAAAATCTACATATAATAATAATAATAATAATAATAATAATAATCTTTACATATTACTGCAAATGCAGTTTTGAACCAAAAGTGTAGGGGAAAAAAACATCTCAAAGGGGTTCTCCAAGCTTTTACTAAAATTCCGTCGCCTTTTAACCTGTGAAAGTAAGATTACTGCTGAAACACTTAATCCTCTGTCGCCTGCTGATTCCGCCTTGTCCTCTGCGCTCCTGTGACTTCCTGGACTGGCTGTGGACTCTTCCACTGAGGTCCAGACCTGATGTGCGACTGAGTCTTCTTCTGCAGCCGCATAGTGTTAATTTAGCTGAAGAGGAAGGAGAACATCTGGTGGGACCTTAGCAGAAGAGCCCACAGCCAGTCCATAAGGTCACCTAAGTGCAGTGGGGATAGCGGAATCGGCGGTGTGAAGTACTGCTGAAATGATCTAGCTTCCACAGGTTACAAGACAAGCCTGGAGGACCCCTTTAACCCTGTCTTACTTCTTCCAGTGGAGTGATGACCATTAGTCTGTCATGGTAATAGGAAACCAGAAGGTGGAGTTGTGAAAGGGAAGGTGTGTTCGCTGAGCAGTAGAAAGATCTCAAACAATGGGTGGAGGGGCATGTTCTGCCGGCATGGTCGCTATGTGTCAGGAGGGTTATTGCTGGCTGGGCAGAATCCACACGTGTCCCAGATGGCAGGACAGGCCCCAAAAAGGAAGCAATTCTGTCCCCTGGTATAAATAGAAGAAGGCCACATTACTGTGTCAGGGCTTGTGTAACTGGACACTACGGTGAGAGGACTTATAACATATTATCTAAGCTTCTGGTATTGTTGTTTGAGGTCTAAAGGAAAGCTAAGGATGGATCACACAGGTATGGATCTTCAGGGGGCAGGACAATATGACAAGTTACGTCAAAAATGGACCAGCTATTAACCCCTTAAGTATGCAGCAGCCTGCTCCATACATTACCTCAGCCACCATGACCTACCAGTACGTCACGGTGGCTGAAGGGAGATAAGGCAAAATATAAACAGTATACAAAGGGGTTTGCAGTATATGATGGATCACTGCCCTTCCACGGGCTTCCAGGTAAGTGCCTCCACAAAGGATAGAACATGTCCTATTGAAGTAAATGGGTCCGCACCGTGATGAGGAGTTCACACGGCCGGCGCCCATGTTTTGCGGATCCGCAGTTTGCTGTCCACAGCACAGGCAGCACGGTTGTGTGAATGAGGCCTTATGGGGGCAGCCATCTTGCCGGAGTTGCTTTTAACAGCATTTAGAGATGCGCTTTACAGCAGACACCACGGACCATAGGAACCTGTAGACTAAATATGTTAATTGGCATCTAAGAGAGAGTGTTCCATACATGTGCTGTGATCATTGCCTATTGTGTGATTGGTGGATCCTATGTTATCTATGTTAAAGGGGTTGTCTCACTTCAGCAAATGGCATTTATCATGTAGAGAAAGTTAATATAAGGCACTTACTAATGTACTGTTATTACCCATATTGCTTCCTTTGCTGGCTGGATTTATTTTTTCCATCACATTATACACTGCTCGTTTCCATGGTTATGACCACTCTGCAATCCATCAGTGGTGGTCGTACTTGTACACTATAGGAAAAAGCGCCAGCCTCTGGGGTGGCCGGGACTGTGATAGTACATTTAGGCCAGTGCTTTTTCCTGTAATATCCAAGCACGACCACTGCTGCTTGATTGCAGGGTGGTCTGTAACCATGGAAACACACAGTGTATAATGTGATGGAAAAATGAATCCAGCCAGCAAAGGAGGCAATATGTACAATCACAATACATAAGTAAGTGGGTTGTATTAACTATCTCTACATTAGAAATGCTATTTGCTATAGTGAGACAACACCTTTAACATTGTAATCCTGCCTGTGATAAATAAAAGTGATCTGTAGACACCAGGAAGTACGAGTCTATTGTGATTGTTGGTGGCCCTACAATCAGACACTTATCACCTATCCTAATATAAATATATATATATATTTATTTTATCTGCCTATTGTGATGGCAGGCAATCAATGGCAAAATTCTGGAAACCCCTTTTAATCGGTTTGTCCACCCTTTATTAAGTGATGGCCTATCCTCAGAAAAAAGGCCATCAATAATAAAACCATGACAATACACATGTATTGGCTCAACGATTTAGGCCCACCATCTATGTGTATGGTGGCCTCCTGATCCTATCCTGACTGCTGAGTTCGGGGGAGATAGGCCTAGGTTTAGCGTTCCTTTAAGAAACAAAACAAAATCTTGTACCTCACAGGACCACTGATTCCAGCCCCGAGCTTCTGGGTCCAATTGATATTAAATTCTTCAAGAATGGAGGTCTCCTGTATGTACACAGCAATACATATAGATAGGAGAGATACATACAACATCCCCAACAACTTCCCCACACACTGCGCTCCATTCACCCTGTACTATCCAGACTCACAGATAGGGGGCATCCCATAGCAAGTGACATCAGAACAAAGCTTCCTTCACACACGGGGGGGGGGGAATAATTCCATAATTTGCTCCAAATTTTTCAAACGTCACCCGGTGGTTGATAAATTTAAATCTAACTTTTTTTATTACGCCGCCCCCCACTTTTGCACTTTTAATCTGACTTTTTCAAAAGTCACAGTTGCTAAACCCTGCGTACAGCTAACACCTCACAATCACAGTAACCAAGGCCACATATCCAAAGGGATATTGTCGCAAATTTTTCGCCGAAAATTGATACTTTTTTTTTTAACACTATAATTCTGGCACAAAGAGAATGATCTATTAAACTCCCACCATAACTTTTTGTGGCCCCCTTTCTGGGCTTGTAAAAAACACCATGAAATTCATAGATGTTTAAAAGCATACATTATGGTTGCATTTAGATTTTTTTCACCTCTATATAGAAATCTATGGGAAAAAACCTGAAAAAAAAAAAGCCATACCAAGAGACCAGTACAAACATATCTTCTGTTATAGCTTTCATCATCAGGAGCAGTGAGAATATTCAGCTACGATTCTGCTCCTAAAGTAAACGGAGGCGGAGCCTCACTGTGAAGTGCTCATGAACCCACCCCCTTTCTCGTAATGGTGGGGGTCCCACAATCAGACACTTAACACATAGACCCGCTTCACAGCCCCTCCACCTCTGCTTTGAGAGACAGCTGTAACATCCAACCAGGAGACACAATGAAGCTCCATCTTCATTCAGGAGCAGAATAAAACTTCATATTCTCACTACTCCTGATAAAAGTTCCACAAAAAGTATGTTTGTACCGCTCTGTACAAATCCAATTAGCTCATAACAGTAATTTAGGGACTGGCCCTCTAGCGCCGGTAAATTTCATTTTCCCTATGCGATCAGATTAAAATTGATCGTGCAAAAATTTTAATCTGATTAATAAATCCAAGCCTGGGATTGTGGTGCGCGTCACAATTCATTACAAGCCCGGGTTCAGATTGTTAACGAGTATATTCACGCATGCGCTGCTACTCACATTAACAGCGAATGTGCGAGATTAAAATTTTCTTGCGAGACCTGAATCTGACCGCATAGGGAAAAATTCAATTTACAGGCATTAAAGGGACAGTCCTCTACCACTGGTAAATTACTGTGGTGAAAGAATCGGACTGACTAGTTTGTACTCCTCTCTCCAACCCCCACCTAGTGCTGTCAGCAGTTCAGCATGGTCAAAACTGCTGACAGACCTCCCCTTTAACATAAAGGGAAATAACACAGATTACTACAGTCTCCAGGAGGTGATGAGTACAGCAGGGAGGATTATCTGACTGTACAGTGCGGCTATCCTGCCTCGTCTAACCCTTTATTCCAGATTACCACTCCCCGCTCCACAGCCATAGAGATGTTCATACTGAGCTCCTCTCCACAGCCTCTGAGATACTACCCCTCCCAGGTCTCCAAAATGTGGATTCTGGGTCCCCTCACATAGCCTCCCAGATGTTCATTATGCGCCTCTTTCCTCCACCCCCGCTGACTGCCAGGTGACATCCCCTCTCCCTTCATCCACTGCCTGCAGATGTTTATTCTGCACTCCCACACGCGTGTTCAACGCCTCCATCACATACACAACATATTCTCATCACATGACCACTTATGACAGTATCCATTGCGAGACAAGTGCAGCGACTCTGTACTGTGTGTAAATATACCTGAAAAAGACCCCGCTGTGACCAGAGGTCGAAACGCCGGCGGCTACATCTGTTTTCCTGCATACAGCCAGATATTCATTTGGCACCGACCCCTTCCATGCTACTACCAGATACTTAGTCTGCACTTCTACTGTCTGACAGCCGCTAAAGGGGTGGTCTCACCATTAGTACAGTCAGATGGGACTAAGCCCCGACCATCAGGTGGGAAACAGAGGAGCCGGCCATCGTTCAGCAAACAGCAATGGGAGCTACTAAAACAGCAGAATGCTGGACTGCACCACTGTGCCGCCCTCCCCTGGTGGGTGCCCACCCTGCGCCGCCCTCCCCTGGTGGGTGCACACCCTGCGCCAACCTCACCTGCCCTGATGCCCATCCTGCGCCAACCTCACCTGCCCTGGTGCCCATCCTGCGCCAACCTCACCTGCCCTGGTGCCCATCCTGTGCCAACCTCCCCTGCCCTGGTGCCCATCCTGTGCCAACCTCCCCTGCCCTGGTGCCCATCCTGTGCCAACCTCCCCTGCCAGGTGCCCATCCTGTGCCAACCTCCCCTGCCAGGTGCCCATCCTGTGCCAACCTCCCCTGCCAGGTGCCCATCCTGTGCCAACCTCCCCTGCCAGGTGCCCACTCACAATTTCTCTGAAGGTACCCAGATATCCATTATTCAAAGGCACTGCCCACCACACAGGATCCTTCCAACGCTCGCTGGTGACACGCACAGCTTACACCCTGTCACACATTACTCACACCTGACATCAGCACCGCATTCATCCACCATAAAGAGCTTCTAATAGACAGGAAAGCGCGTCGCAGCCGCATCGGTACCTGGGTTCTCCATTCACACAGCGTCTGCCCCCCACTACCATCAGCTTATGTGTCAGTCCACACCGTGCGCACACCACCGTCGTCCTCTTGTCCTACCTTTATTGTTCTGTCCATGTCGTGACTCTGAGACATCCCCCGGGACAGCTAGGAAAGGTGTAATGACAGCGGGTCAGAGCTGGTGACACACCATGAAGCCGCCGGTGTGAGCCTCCATACAATGTCACCGAGGGGAGGACAACAGACTGGCAGCGTAGGGACCGGAGCTGTAACAGGAGCGTGAAGAGACCGCCCCCAGCTACAGTATGTCACCTCCCTCCCGGGGTGACCGCGGCAAGGCCTGCTCCACAGCTACAAAACCCTTCCTTGGATAAACAGTCAGGTGTAACCGGAGTATCGCAAGGAAATAAACACACCCGTCTGAGCCTTGTATTGCCGGCTGTTTTTGGAAAAATCAACAGGTATTTGTCAGGGCACCATAATACGCGCCACCACTAGTAAGGACCCCTCGGTGTATTGTGTGGAATTATCTCCTGACGTGGGGCTTTCTTATCCGGCGGCGCATTGTGATGACAGCTCTGATGCGGAGGACGTTCAAGTTCCAGGTTGTGGCTAAACTCTATGCGCCGTAAGGACCTTGTGATGTCACGGGGGTCACGTGACATGCTAACGTCACTTGGGTTTAGGCACTACCGCGCAGTTACTGCTGGTGGCAGGTTTCTCCAGGAGCAGCTCCATTCTACACAGAGCAACAGTGAGGACCATTCTCATAGGAGCTGCAGTCTAGAAATGTTTTTTTGTGTGCTTTTTTTCTGGCTATTTATTAACTTTTAGGGGCGTGGCTAAGTGTTGTAGCAAGATGAATATCAAAAAGGTAACATTTTGAATACTTCATGTCTTTTTTTATGGATTGTACCATCAATGTTCTTGGGCTTCTCTAGGCCAAAACATCTGGGGTTTGGGCCCCTTGTGTTTTGCCTGGTGGCCTGTGATTTAATATTGCCATATACTCTGACAGGCTACTAGGCCTGAAGCCTGTAAGGCCATAGAGCGGCAACGGTAGTTGTGATGCGATGACATTGGTGTCATCATGACTGCCTCCGTCAGGACTATACCCTATGGCAGGAAGAGCCAGCAAAGGCCTATGACCTGCATCGCACATGGCAGGAGTGAGGTGAGTTTTTTTTTTTTTTTTTGTCACTACTACTAGGACCCTTGAAGCGGGCATTTTAAATACTAGATGCTCTGAAGGGGGCATCATAGCAACTGAGGGCACTGCATGGGCATGATGAATTCTAGGGGCATTACTGGGGCAACATATCTTAAATTGTGCCTATTATAACTACTTCAGCACTACAGTGTGTGCATAACTACTATAGGCACTACAGGGGGCAGTGTAAGTACTGGGGTTGCTATAGGGGGCTTTATAACGGCTAAGGGCATGATTACTATTGGGAATAGTAATACCTTAGGAATGCATTATAGAGGGGCTTTATTACTACTAGGGGCACTGTGGGGCAGTACTACTAGTGGGCACTACTACTAATGAGGCACTCAGGAAGCATTATCACTATTCCGGAGGGAAAATGACCATTGGTGGGAGTAATATTACTATGGCAGGACTAGATGGTATTGTTATTTCTTCAGTATTGTGGTTTGGGGCACTGGAGAGCACAGCAGGCACAGTATTGGGGGTAGTAGCTGCAGGATAGCACTGTTGAGGCACCAGGAAAATGGATGATAGAAAAGTAAGGAATCTAAGATGTCTGTGGCAATTTCTGCAGTTGTGATGGAGGTCTACTTCCAGCGAAGAAGATAAGGAAGAGAACATCTACATTAGAGGAGATGTCACTAGTAGTAATGGGTATGTAGTGCTGTATTCTCCTGTATGTGTGATAGTGCTGAATATAATGTCCATCTAAATTGGGTATTTGGTTATACTTTGCAGCATACTTTTTTTTTTTTTTGTAGGGCCCAAGCTTGAGGAACAGCACAGGGCCTTTGGGCTACTTAATCTGACAGCACTGCTTCAGACTACAATAATTACCTGAGCCAAACAGAGTCGTCAAATTTAAATAGTTGTATAATTAAAGGGGTTCTCCGAGTTATATATATTGATGACCTATCCTCAGGATAGGTCATCAATATCAGATCGGCGGAGGTCCGACACCTGGCACCCCGGCGATCAGCTGTTTGAAGAGGAGGTGAGCGCCGTATCAGCGCTGCCTCCTCTTCACTGTTTACATGCTGGCCGACACGGGGGTAGTGGTGAGTAGGTGTAATTACACCTCACTGCCCCATTCATTTCTATGAGAAGAATTGCTCCCATACAAGTCTATGTAAGCAATTCTTCCCATAGAAATGAATGGGGCAGTGAGGTGTAATTACACCTACTCACCACTACCCCCGTGTCGGCCAGCATGTAAACAGTGAAGAGGAGGCAGCGCTGATACGGCGCTCACCTCCTCTTCAAACAGCTGATCGCCGGGGTGCCAGGTGTCGGACCTCCGCCGATCTAATATTGATGACCTATCCTGAGGATCGTTGGACAGTTTGTGTCCATATTCTGGAAGGCGTTCTGTACTCGGCTCGGGGTACAACTGTCTTTTTCCTCTGCTTTTCACCCTCAGACGAATGGACAGACTGAGCGTACTAATCAGAGTCTGGAGACTTACTTGAGATGTTTTGTTTCTGAGAACCAGGAGGAGTGGTCCTCGATTTTGTCTCTGACGGAGTTTGCCATAAACTATCGTAGACAGGACTCCACTGGCAAGTCGCCGTTTTTTGGGGCATATGGGTTTCACCTGCAGTCTGGCACTTTTTCTGGTTCAGATACCTCTGGTATCCCTGAGGAAGAATGTTTTTCGCCATCATTGTCTTCTATATGGCGGAAATTTCAAAATAACTTGATAAATATGGACAATAAGTACAAATGTGAGGCTGACAGGAAACATATGAATGGTCCGGACCTAAGAGTGGGTGATTCTGTGTGGCTGTCCACAAGAAACCTTAAGTTGAAAGTTCCTTCTTGGAAGTTGGGTCCAAGATTCATTGGCCCATATAAGATCACTGCCATCATTAATCCTGTAGCATTTCGTCTTGAACTTCCTCAGGCCCTGAAAATTCATAATGTGTTTCACAGATCTTTGTTGAAGAGATATGTTGAACCTTTGGAGCCATCTCCCTTGCCACCCGCGCCTGTCATGGTGGACGGCAGTTTGGAATTCCAGATTGTCAAGATTATTGACTCTCGAGTTCTTTGTTGAACTCTTCAATATCTTGTTCACTGCAAGATATTGTAACTTTATAAACGATAAATATCTTGAGTTTTTGTGCTTATTTCAATAACTAACTACAGGCATAGTAAGTAAGCAGACATGACATGAGCAGCTGTGGAATCCTGCATCTGCAAATTTATATGTAGAAATCCACATCCACATGTGTTGCACTGTAAATTATGACCAATTTTCAGTACTAACCAGCAATCTATGATAACTTATAGATATGATAACTATGATAGCAATGTGTGAACTGACTTTTAAATGGATTGTTCTCCATCTGGGTATATGAAGGTAATTTCAATTTTTTCTAATATTTCAGGGTGAGAGTAGTAATTTTATTTGACAAAGATTTGTTCCAATACATTTTAGTAAAGTCTAGTACAAACTGGCGTCAAAACAGGACGAAGTACGTCTGGTTAACATGTTGTGCTTCCTACAATGTACGTATCAGTGTGCAAACTAATTTGAGGGGTTCTCCCACAATGTTCTACATTTTTCATTCCAGCCTCTGGATCTGAATACTTTTGTAATTGCATGTATTTAAAAATTTAGCCACTGAATTATTTAATAAAATGCAGATTTATAGCGCCACCTGCTGTTTGTTCTTTTTTTTCTTATTTCTCTCTCCACCTCAGTAACATTGCTGAGGACGCACATGCTCAGTTCCATCCTTCCACTGCCACCAGCCATGTCTACTGTTAGAATCTGTGACAGTTACAGGGAGAGAGCTGCAGCAGAAAGGTCATGGGATAACCCCTTGAATTCACTCAGTTATATCTCTATGAGAAATGTATGTTGCTTTATAATAGCTGAAAACAAAGAAAAGGTGCCAGTGAGACAGTTAGGACTACAACTGTAAACCAGATCTATCATCAGAATATGGTGGCCTAGTTAAAGGGGATGTCTGCTAACGAAATCCATCCAAGAGATAGCGGAAATGTTAGAGGTGGCCAAATCAACATTTTGATACATTCTACATTTGGTTAAATGTGCCCAGATTCGACCAAATGCAGTAAGGTTGAATGGACAGTGCTTCATAGTACAGATGGATAATGACCCAAAACATACTGCAAAAGCAACCCAGGAGTTCTTTAAGGCAACGTGGAATATTCTGCAATGGCAGAATCACTAGATCTCAACCCGATCGAGCATGCTTAAAACAAAACTAAAACACAAACCAGCAACTACTGAAGACAGCTGCAGTAAAGACCTGGCAAAGCATTTCGAAGGAGAAAACCCAGCGTTTAGTGATGTCCATGGGTTCCAGACCTACGGCAGTCATTGTCTGCAAAGGATTCTCTACAAACTATTACACTATACTTATGATAATGTTTATTTGTCCTATTATTTTTGAGCCCCTGAAATGAGGAGGTGTTGTAGAAAAATGGTTGCAATTCCTAAACGTTTCATGGGATCTTTTTGTTCAACCTCTTGAATTCTAAAAGTCTACACTTCTATTGCATCTCAGTTGTTTCATTTCAAATCCAATGTGGTGGCATGCAGAGCCCAAATCATGACGATTGTGTCACTGTCCAAATATTTCTGGGCCTAACTACATCATTAATACTAACAGCCATAACAACATAAAAATATTGTGGAGAATACTGCGGACTGAGGCCAGTTTTGCAGATGAGCGTGTTCACTACGTGTAGGAGCGTGAATTCCTGTAGTAATCTCTTCTCCTTTGACTGGACCGCACTGCATTATAATGATTTATAATGCTGTGTGTCTCTGCCCGTCCTCAACAGTAATGTGAGTACAATTAATTAGTGTTAAGGTCGGGTAGAGACACACAGTATTATAAATCATTATAATGCAGTGCGGTCCGGTCAAAGGAAAAGAGTTTACTACAGGAATTCAGGCTCCCATATGCAGCGGACACGCTTGTGTGAAACTGACCTAATAGTTATTGTACCGGCCAAATTATCCCTTCAGGCTTAGCAGCCTGGCAGACACAGTGATGTGGTGGGGAAGGCTTATATGACCCCGGCTTTGAGGCCTGATCGCACCCTCTATAGATCTGTCACTGATAGCACTTATGTATCACATACACTGGATGTTTTCTTATTCAACTGTTTTCTGAAGACTACTGACAAAATGCCATCAAAATGTAAAATCCAGCTCCAGACCTTGAAATATATAGAATGTATAGGTATAGAAATGCCATTTCTTTTCATGTTACACAGGGGTTCACGTTATATAGTTTTTTTGAAGTATGTCAGACAGAATGGTAGGATGCTCCTCAGAAAGCTATGGATTGTTCATGTTGTCCTGTGTCATACGGGTTTGTCACAGTAATAAAAAAAGACAAGAATATCAGCAGGATGTTAAGCAAAAGTCAAGATTAATGTTTATTCCTCTTTCTCTTCACCGTGGGTGATGATATGCACAAGGTTTTTGTAGTTTAAGTTTCCAGTCACATCAGGAGGGAAAGCTGTGAACATCTGGTCAACCTTTAATGGATAAAGAACAAGCGAAAGTCAAGAAAGTTATACTATTACTGGTACTAGAAAAAATTGTGACAGAAAAGTGCCCCTATTATGACTCCTAGCGTAAATTCGGCATATCCTGGCACCCACTGAAGTGAATGGGCTGACTACGCAACACATGCAATTGGATTGTTAAGAAATGTTAATCTTGCGACATTCATCTCAAGGTATGTTGAGCCGAGAGGAAAGGTAAGAGAGAACACATCTGTAGGTAACTCTCTTGGATAGCCTTATAATCTAATAGGGCTGTGATGGCTATTATGAGTATAATGGGTGCTTTAATAATTTCTTGCTTGCCTTAACCTCATCATAAAATATTGTCGATTGTCATGCGGTTGGGGGGTTATTCGAATAATACAACCATTGATCATATGCGCTATTACAGTGATGGCTAACCTCCGGCACGCCATCTGTGGTAAAACTACGACTCCCAAGATGCACACTTGCTTGGCTGTTCTCTGAACTCCATAGAAATGAGTGGAGCATGCTGGGAGTCATAGTTTCACCACAGCTGGAGTGCTGGAGGTTAGCCATTACTGGAATAGGGCATATGGACAAAGGTTGTATTATTTGAATAATCCCCAGCCGCATGACAATATTTTCTATGATGGGGTTAAGGCAAGCAGGAAATTATTAAATCACCCATTATACTCATTCTTATAACTCTGCAACAGGAAGAATATACTAGAATGTGTTTCTGCTGTCATATGTAAGTACAGGAGATGAGCTGATTGTACCTCTTCACTGGAGAACCTCTCAGCCTGAGTCATAAGCATTTCTCTTATGCTAAAAATAAGACATAAAAAGATGAGTTAAAGACAGCGCAGAAGAAGACCCCATTGAGCATCTCCGCAGACACCTGTACTTACTAGTCTGATTTGAGAAGGCCGCTTCCTTCAGGGTCAAACACTTTGAAAGCACTTAGAATTGTTTCTTCTGGATCTGCTCCTGCAAGTTTAATCACATATTAAATCACAATTGACATTATTATCCTTATTAAGAAGAATATACAATGGTGATACACGTCTTTCTGTTAGACACAATAGATGCCTTTTATACCATGTCATCATTCTAAACGTAATTATGTGTAGTTGGAGGTGAAGATATTCTCCAATGTGGGAAGAGACAATGTGCTGTTAATCATAACTAGAGGGCAAATAGCAATACTCAAAGAAGACCATCAGCCGGGTCATTTAACTTAGACTGGTCCTAATTAAAGGGGTTTTCCAGGATTTTAATATTGATCAGGATAGGTCGTCAATATCAGATCGGCAGGTGTCTGCCACCCAACACTTCCGCCATTCAGCTGGTTGAAGAGAGAGCCATTCTCCATGCGAGCATAGCCTTCCCTTCATTGTTTACCTGCTCGCTGACGACAGCGCAGTGGTGAGCAGGTGTAATTACAAGCAGTCCTATTCATTTCTATGGGACAGCTCCTTCCTATTCAAGTGTATACTACAGAGCTGTCCCATAGAAATGAATGGGACAGCTTGTGATTACACCTGCTCACCCCTGCAATGTCGACAGCGAGCAGCTAAACAATGAGGGGAAGGCTATGCTCGCATGGAGAATGGCTCTCTCTTCAACCAGCTGAATGGCGGAAGTGTTGGGTTATATATTAGTTTTAAAGCAATAATAAGTTTTAATTTTACACATTATGATCCCAATAAGTTCATGGGAGAGTGTAACGTTACATTTTTTTGATTGCTGATTTCTCCTGTAATTAAGGCTAACATATTTGCCTCAGTTACATGCACAATAGAGCCTCTGAAGATTCACTGAAAAGATGATCTAGGTCTACTAAGACCCAGCAGCTCCTACAGTTACCTAGCATCTGGCGATCACATGATTGCCAGTACAGGTGCAAAAAACATCATGGGAGGGCTAGTGATAAACTGCCTCTACCTTCTCTATGGGGAAGCTGGCTGTCACTGACAAGCGTTTACCTGTTCTAGCAGCTGCACGATTCCCACCAGATGTTTTATGTCATACGACAGTCCACATGTAGATAAAGGGGTTTATTGCTCTAAAACAAAAAGAACGCAGTTCCCTGGGGACTTTCTTTGCTTTGACTATTATCTATTTATATGAATGAATGAATGTGCAGCATCCACGCTCCTAGATATAGATGCCCAACGGCATAGTTAGGTTTAGCGTAGGACCTGCCTGACCTGAGACCACCGTGACGCTGGGTAGGTGGGCACAAATGTGTTTTGATCAAAATATATTGGCTAAGAGTCTCAGATTTTATCATATCAGAATGAGGTCTTAGTTTATACAGTATATATTGTTTGCATCTATTTTTGTGCACTAATATTATTTTTCTGTGATTTATTTTGATATATGTAGCCACTAACATCCGCAACCATTATTATCACATCATGCAGGATGTTTTTATCCTTTTGTTTCTGTGATTTTTGCTTAGTTTATAACATGTACTTGAGGGAGTGGCACCTTCAGGTGTGAATGCGCTCTTAGCCTATCTTGAGTAGCATTCCTGTGCACTTTTGCTCTTCCTATCAAATTGAGCGCCTTGATTGTGTGGTACATATAGGTGTGTTTGCTCCTCCTCTCGTTGGTTGCTGTATGCACATAGAGGTCACTAGAAGCAACACACCTATACATGCAGCGTCCACGCTCCTAGATATAGATGCCCAATGGCATAGTTAGGTTTAGCGTAGGACCTGCCTGACCTGAAACCACCGTGATGCTGGGTAGGTGGGCACAAATGTGTTTTGATCAAAATATATTGGCTAAGAGTCTCAGATTTTATCATATCAGAATGAGGGCTTAGTTTATACAGTATATATTGTTTGCATCTATTTTTGTGCACTAATATTCTTTTTCTGTGATTTATATGACTGAATAAGACATTAGTTAGCAATTATGAATTTGTGATTCCAGACAAGTATTATGGTCTATGGCAGGGGTAGGCAACCTCCAGCACTCCAGGTGTTGTGAAACTACAACTCCCAGCATGCATACTTGCTCTGCTTTTCTAAAAACTCTAATATAAATGAATGGAGTATGCTGGGAATTGTAGTTTCACAACAGCTGGAGTGCCAAAGGTTGATCCCTGGTTCATGGTGTTAGTTGGAGATCTGTTGTATTTGCAAAATACTTGTTTTTTTAAATTGTAATGAATGTATAATAATTGCTAGGTAGATCTCAATCTATGAGATTGGGGAAGGAGGTGGCTCTTGGAGTTGTGGCCAAAATATCTAGGGATGTATCTAAGGATGTAGGCAAGTTTCCTAGTACTCTAATAATGGTTCTGTTTGCTCGCACTCTATGCCACTTGGATACAGGGGCAGACTGGGAGCTTAAATTGACCCTGTGGGTGGGTCCAAATTGACAAAAGATGGGGCAACACAAATAGGCAGGGACAACGGAAGTAGATGGGCCGGCAATACCATAGTGCAGCACAAAATACCGCCCCCACAGAACCAAATACCACAGTGTAGCACAAAATACTGCCACCCTCACCACGGTATTCAACTGTATAACGACCTTGAGGACTGTGATACGGTTGAATTCAGGAAGGCACAGACAGCCATTGACCAGGTCCATATGTACCTGATGCTTCAGATCATTATGTACCCTGCCGATGGCCGTGAGAAGGGCTCGGGCAGCCCCCTGATCATCAGCCCACCGGGAAATTTCCCTGTACCGTCTATGACCAGTCCGACCCTACTTGGATACATACAGTATATCTAGTACTACTAAAGACTCTTGGTAGAAATGATAAAGTACGAACCTTTCAGCTTCTCTCCAAACATTGTTAAGAACACAGTAAAATTGATTGGCCCCGGAGCTTCTTTTAACATTTCTTCTAATTCTTCATTCTTTACATTCAGACGACCTTTGAAGGCATAGAAGAAAGTATGTACTGTAATATATCAGTAGTGTATTATCTGATAGTTTGAGAAGTCTGTGCGCCTGAGAATTATGGATCTCTGGAGAGGTCCACCTACAAATTCCCTATAAATGACTGTTACTCCCCCAGAGAAATAACCTGGCTATTTTTATCTAATGGTAATTCTGATAACAGCTGTATAGTCTCCAGTGACAATCATCAGGACTTGTGGATCCTACACAATTATGTGGGTAGTGTTAGTTTCATGTGTGAACATGTGGTATGTGTGACATTTACGGTAACTCATTTAAGTACTGAATATCCAGGATGTGATAACGAAGGATTAACTTGTAGTATCATTTCTATATATTGCTGGCTTCTCACACACTGTAGTTGAGGCCTGTGCCTACTTAGGAGCCCTGGGAGACATAATACATACACATATACATTCATAGTTCATATTACCTAGAGCTGCAAAGGTATCTCTGAGATCTTCTTTATCAATGAACCCATCTCGATTCTGATCCATGATGGTGAAGGCCTCAATGCAGAAGAATAAGATGGAAAGCAGTCACTCTTATTGTAAGGATATTTTTTTTAATTATCTTTGATTAAATTGACCACTGACAATCCTATGCACAATGATCTATCTATCTATCTATCTATCTATCTAAAAAAATAGCAAAAGATGAGGCAGCACTCCAATCGTTGGAGTGCTGCCTCATCTTTTGCTATTTTATTGAAAAATAAGCTTTTTTGCCCAAAGCTTTGGAGGAATTGCACCCATACTCACTGGACTGTGCTGCTGCTGTTTTTTGCTTTTTTTATCTATCTATCTATCTATCTATCTATTTCATATCTATCTATGTAATATCTGTAATATCTCAGGGATGCTCAACCTTCAGCCCTCCAGCTATTGCAAATCTACAACTCCCAGCATGCTCGTAAAAAGCCTACAGCTATCAGCCTACAGCCGAGCATGATGGGAGTTGTAGTTTTACAACAGCTGGAGGCCCGCAGGTTGAGCATCCCTGGTCTATCTCATCATATCTGTCTATCTAATATCTATCTTTCTGTCTATTTATGTACCTGATAAAGGGCCTGATAAAAAAGTACAACTATATAAAACCAAGAGGGACGTAACAGCTAATCGCTCACAGTTAGGCTTCTTTCACACTAGCGTTATTGCTGGATCCGGCAGGGTTCAGCAAAAACGCTTCCGTTACTGATAATACAACCAACTGCATCCGTTATGAACGGATCCGGTTGTATTATCTTTAACATGGCCAAGAACTCCATTGAAAGTCAACGGGGGACGGATCCGTTTTCTATTGTGTCAGATTGTGTCAGAGTTAAACGGATCCATGCTCATTGACTTGCATTGTGGGTCATGATGGATCTGTTTTGCTCCACATCCCAGGACGGAAAGAAAACCGCAGCATGTTGCGGTTTGCTATCTGCTATGGGAACACAACCAAACGGAACGGAATGCATTTTGGAGAACTCCGTTCTGTTCAGTTATGTTTTGACCCATTGAGAATGAATGGGGACTAAACGTAAGCTTTTTTTTTCCGGTATTGAGATCCTATGACGGATCTCAATACCGTAAAATAGAAACACTAGTGTGGAAGTAGCCTTACCTATAGGAGAATTGAATAATGATAAAGAAGAATCAATAGCACACGGTGAAATGATTCCTAGATCTGTTATGATCTTTATGTTTCTATGTCTGACTCATTCATCCTTTTGGCATACATGTAGCCTGTATACAAAGTGGATGCCGCAAAAAATGATACGCAACCTGATTTCTGTTTTTTTAACCATGAAGGTCAGTGGCAGATGTTGGCACACATGTCATATAGGTACATGCATTTGAGGCATGTACCTCAAATTATTATGTTATAAATTGTGCCAAAAATAGAGCATGTAATATGTGCCATATTTATTATTGTGAGTTTTAAACACTTATTACACCTACATCAGCGAAAAATGTCGGCGTGACTAAGAGGAGCTGTAGAATGAGCTAAATGTATTAACAATGTAACACAGTTTTCAACAAAAAAAAATACGTTTGTACACCCAAAAAGTTGCAGCTAAATTTTATACATTGTCTATTCAATTAGTCTACACATATCATTTACCTCCTTAAATTCCTGAATCTGGGTCTGCTCAAACATGGAGAATACATTGGAGTTGGCTCCTTCTGCCCTCTTCTTTGCTTTCTTGGGAGACTTGAGAGAATTGGGATACATTTTAGTATGAAATAACATTTAATCACAGTATATTTTTATAGTGTTGTGCTAGTTTCTGGCTTACAAAAATGCTCATTTTAGTCAATAGGCTATATCCACATGGAGAAATAAAGATTTTATGTTAATTAGAGATGAGTGAATCTATACGCTGCTTCGTAGATTCGTATCTTACAAATCTTCTACTCCGAAGCGAATCTGGATTTTTTCGGATTCGCTTTGTATTATTCGTAAATTTTAGTAAAATGTTGAATGCTAATGCTACGTACGATATGTACGAAATGTACGCATTCTTCGTGAAGCGGGAAAATAACAATACGCCCCCACAAAAGCGGGAAAGTGAAGATACGCCCCCCTCTGAACTGGAAAAAACCAGCCCGGCCCACCGGGATCTAAGTATTTGCACGTATAGGGAGTGAAGACTCCTCCCTCAGTACTCCGCCCTCCTCTGAACCAGTTTAGACCAGCGCTGAACACTGATCAGTACAGCAAGCATGGCTAAAGAACTGCGTCCCAACTGGAACCAGATGGTCTTTGGGGACGAGTTCCCTGAACCACCTGAACAACCATGTGCAGACCCTTTGGGACTACAAGAATGCGGTGGAGGACTGAGTGATCCAGGTACTGGACCATTCTAGGCTAGGAGATCCTACATTGGAGCTCAGAAAAGGAACTGTCCTGTGGTTTTCTGTGGAGCGAGGCTCTGGCTTCCTGGCGGATGACGATTGACGGCAAGGAGTACTTCGTGGGCCGCAGGTTAGTTAAACGGCCGTACCTGCCCCAACCTCGTCACAGCCTGTATGTGGGGGATCAGGTAAAGTACACCCCCATGACGTCCCTGAAAGGCCCCTTTGCTACCGGGGTTACCCTACTTTCTAACCCCCTGGTACCTACATCAAAACCAGAAGTGTGGCCGGATGAACCACCAGGTCCAGAACGCGTGCGCTGCCTTCAGGAGTCACCAGATGGTGTCCTCTGTTTCAGAGAAAAGCCACAGCCGGAGCCTCTGATCCCTGGACTGCCAGCACCACCACCACAGTCCTTTCAGCTGGGTCAGCTGACAGCGTAATCATTTACATTCCAATCCACAGTGATCCACCTATACCAACTACCGTAGAAGATGAAGCCAGCAGCAGCCAGGGGAGCTGGGGCTTCTTCCCTGGATGCAGCCTTGCCGGAACCGCTGCAGCCAGAAGTCTTTAGCCCTGCTGTCCCGGCAGGAGGATCCAGAAAAGCACAAGTGGCTGCAGCGCTTACCAGCATGACCACCACCCGGACCCGGTCAAGTCCGACTTCCGGAAGAAGAGGGCATAGGAGTTCCACCACGGCAACGAGCGTGGCCTACAAGAGGCAGGAGCGTCCTCTGATGTCCTTCAGTATCCGCTCAAGCGAAGAGGACTTCAGGTCCCTCATCTGAGGAACCCAACTACTGGCTGTCTGATTTAAAGGACACTTCAAGAGGACCTATGGGAGCCACACCATGGACTGCACCTGACGGGTGAGAGCTAGTTGGCACTTTTTTGTTTGTTTAGTTTGTATTGCCCCTGTTTGACTCTCACCCAGATGGACATGGCTTTGTCAGGACTCCCCCCCCCCCCTCCCCCATTCTGCAGAAAATTCCCAGTTGCGCCTAAGCGCGCCTATTATCCAACCCCCCCCCCCTTCTCAGGTTATTTGGGTTCTCTATTTGCTGCTATTTTATATTATCCATGTGGATTACACGTTACCTGTTTGGATTACAAAATTACCTCACGTGGATTACTATTGAATTTTGGAGTGTGTTCCAGTGTTTTCTCCTGCCAAGGGGAGGAGAGACTGAAATGTCTGAGCCTTTTATGCTTGCAAATGTGAAAATGATTGCACTAAAATGTTTGCATACTTGTGTCTTTGCTGTATTTTAGCAACACTGTTTTTACTGGTTCAGCAACGTTCAAGCACTTTAGCCCATTGTGTGTATTCTTTTTCAGGTACTGCAATGTATCCTATTATGCACTTATTGTACGGTGTTTTTAGTAAATTATGCACTTAGCTGGATAGCTAGCAGTGAGTACCTTACTTTCCTACCTCATATGGACTGCCTCTAAAGACTGTACGCCGCGGCCTAGCCTCATGCGTATGACGCAATTGTGAGTCAATAGTACGCTAAGGATTCGTACGCACTTTGTACGCTAATGCTTACTTATTGCGTACTTGGCACTCATTAAAACTACCCATTTTGGAAAACTAGTCCCAATAAAGAAACTATTGGAACATTGTTCAGGGTAAAAATGTTGATGTCCATGCCTAGATTTAGCTCAATCGATAATAATGAATCAGACATTCTGTCTCATTTGTCTGCATTGCACCAGACAGATAAAGGCTAATTACATCAATAGTAATATGATAACCCAATAATACTACCTTAAAATAAGTAAAATAAAAAAGATCAATAATAGGAAACTGCTTTAACAGTCACATGAGAATAAATCGTCTCCGCTCTTTCTATATAATGTAAGCAGAAATTTTATAAATAAAGAATAAGTGTCACCATATAAAACTGCATTCACAATATAATACAATAGGTCACTGTCATAGCCAGACATTCATATACAATTATTAAAAATCATATAAATATACACAGAACGAAAATCACTGAAAAGACAGACGTCTGTTGAGGCACATATTTGTAAAAGAAAAAAAACTGACTGCTGAACACCTCAGCAATAACTCCCAGATCAGACTTTTATCCAATAGATTTTATTTATTAGTATCATTGAAGAAAGTAGCACGTTAAAGGGGCATTCCTATCTGGGACATTTATGGTGTATTTACAAAATTGTGGCTCCCACCTTTGAAAACCACTCTTATCTCCAGAACTGGGCCCCATTGTGTTCGGCTGAGGATAGAGAGGTGACCGCACATCTCCATTCACTGCAATAACACTGGTTATTTTCTGAAGTGAATGGAAAGAGACGAACATGCACAGCCACCTCTCCGTTCCTGGCTAGTGCCCTGTTCTGGATGTAGGAGCAGGTCCCAGAAGTGGGACCTGTACCTATGGGACATTCATGGCATATCCTGTGGTTAGAAGGCGTCTCCTATGTTTATCGTTTCACTTCTGGGACCCCCTGTAATCTATGAGGAAAACCTGCAACCAGGAGCATAGCTATAGGTGGTGCAGAGGTAGCAGTCGCTACAGGGGCCCAGGAGCCTGAGGGGGCCCAAAGACCCTTGTGCCACATAAGAAGACACCACTGGTCAAATTACACCTCTGGCTGGAGGGAAGGGGTTAGGTAAAAAATTTGCCGTTTCACGAAGGCTATATGCTTTCCAGGCCGCAAAGCACTGATGGAAGGGGGCCCAAGCTGAGCTCTTGCACCAGGGCCCATGACCCTTTAGCTATGCCCCTGCCTGTAACATATGTTCAATTTTTCTGCAATGCCACCACAGGGGAAATTTTGTATTACACACTTCCCATTTAAATCATTGGGAATGTCAGTGTAATCCACAGACATGCTGAGTCCTCCAAAGTAAGAGAGGGTCTGTGTAGCTGCTCTCTGCTCCGATTAAATAGATGAGTGTCTTGAACAGGATTCCCTAATAACGTATTTTAAAAGGGGTATTCTAAACCAGACAAACCCTGTAAGGACTCTTATTACATGATATTGCTGAACAGGCATCAACATGATAAAGCTTGTCCAATTACGTGAAGTCTTATAAATCCTATCTGATCATGGCGATATCACTAATTTAATAATTACCATTAAAATTGGCACATACCGACACGTTGTATATCTATGATATACTGCAATGATTGTTAAAAACAGATATGATTAGAAGGTAAGCATTACATTATACAAATATGGAGGCTAAAGGGGATAAAATGTAAAGGATAAATCTATAGGTATCCAATGACAATTAGTAATATTTGCAACCAATCAAGTGAAATAATTGAGCCATACATGAGTGATATCATACAATACCATCACTATACCAGTCGTGTTTGTGTGGGTTTCCCTCCGGGTACTCTGGCTTCCTCCCACACTCCAAAGACATACTGATAGGGAACATAGATTGTGAGCCTCATTGGGGACAGCATAATGCTACTGTCTGTAAAGTGCTGAGGAATATGTCAGCGCTATATAAGTGCGTAAAATAAAATAAATAAAAATAAAAGGATGGATTTTCTTCTAAAAAGCCAGTAGTAAATTCACATCCTACCCAAGTATAATAAACATGGCTCCATGAAGGACGATGCTGCTGCTCCACATATTACTCACCATTCTTCAGCTGGTACTTGGGGTGTTCCTGTCCGTGAACTTCCTGGACCTGATCTGTGAGCTTTGTCCAGTCAGACAATAAATATGCCCCCATACTAGATATAAATAAACTCATGACCACTTTTGGCAGTGGAGGGTAGCCCCATCCTCATACAAGCCTTTCCCTTGTCACCAGTCACATTGTTGTGCACTCTGATGATATGTGAGACAAAGAAGATCTGAAGGTTACAGAAACCCAATGCTTCTGCAGCTCCATCCCATATGCAATCATATTTAAAGCAACAATGCCACAGCAGATGGCCAAAAGCGCTGCTCAGGACAATTGCTGCTGATGTTACACTGTTGGCAGAACGCCAGCACTTTTCATTTCATACTACTTATTGTTTGCCATTTGCTTTTTCTCTTGTTTTACAGGGTTAAGCATGAAATAATGAGGTGAGTGTGGATTAGAGGAAGGGGAGTGACAATGTACTGGCATACCAGGGAAGTCCTATGTACGTAGTGGAGATGACAAATAATCCATAGTTTGAAGTCCTTGAGTCAATAAAAATAATAATAGTGTCTAGATCTCTTCTAAATTGTAGATGACTCAAAATTTCTGCAGCATTTCCATACAGTCTATATTATATCCATTACATATCCACTGGGGGTCCGAACACTGAAGTGCCACCCATTCTGAAGGAGCCACAAGTTGTACATGCTCACTGTCACTCCATTCATTCTGTATGGGAGCAGTGGAGATAGCAGAGTTTAGCACTCAACTGCGCTCTCATAGAGAATGAATGGAGTGGCAGGACGCATGCTCAACCTGCCGCTCCATCAGAAGGGTGTAACAGTTCCCCCATTCTCACAAATGGTGGGGGTCCTGGTGACTCCCAATGATCAGCTAGTTATCCTCAATCCTGTGGATAGGGGATAACTTATAAACTTGGCACAACCCCTTTAAAGGGGTTTTCTGGGACTTACAGCCACAACATAGGTGATTGATATTTTATCGGTGAGAGTCTGACTCCTGGCATCCCCCAGAGATCAGCTGTGGGAAGGGGCCACGATGCCCAGGCAAGTGCTGCGGTCTCTTCCTAGATCTGTGAAGTCACGTTCTTCAGACACATGGCCTTTATGCAGCTCAGTCCCATTCAAATGAATGGGGTTTAACTTTCAAACCAAGCACAGCCACTATACAATATATACCACTGTGCTTTTTATACCATAAAGAGCCCTTAGTACTCATCCAAGCCATGTGAGTGCTTCAAATTGATGACCTATCCCTTTAAACATAAACATCTGCATTGGAGGCGGCATTCAGAGTCTTCAAAGATTTTTACATGTTTCGTACAAAAAATAACACAGCATGCAGCACCTTTTTATGGTAAAATGATGGACAGCATGATGAAAACTGACAGATCCCATTAATGGGGACCTACATGAGATGGGTCTGTAACTGTAACAGCTTGAATTCCATTATTCTATCATGGAACAGAAAAACAGAATTCCTAATGCAGAAATGAACTCAACCGAAGCCAGGGACTACATGACCTCACACAAGAAACTACTGTACATAGGGCCATAAAGAAAGCATATAAGGCCATAAAAAAATCATACTGAGCCATAGTAAGCCATAGAAAATCACACTGATTCATTGAACATAATATACGGTATGTGTGTGTGCGACTACAATACGATAACCACCCAAGGTTGCTGCTAGCTGTATCTTTCGGTGTCGGTCTCAAGATACAGATGGAAGACCCCATAAGACATAATGTGTTATTTAAGTCAATGTAGACTGCAACAAAAGGTAAAATTGTAAAATTATCCCCATAAGTGATGAAGGTTCATTGTGTCATTGCTACAGCAGCAGTGTTACTGTATATTTCCAGCTGACCAGGTATATTACATGAACATCAGCTGACTGACTCTGGTGGGACCAGCTACCTGTCTCATGTGTATGGGAGTGTCTCACCTCTCCAAAGGCAGCAGATGACTTGGGAAAGAAGGAGTGGGCATACTGGATTGCAATGTGTTCAGTTCTTTGTTCTCATAGGAGACAGAGGCATCCGGTGGTGGCTTATTCTCCCTTTTCCATTAATTACACATACATACGCAGCTGTATAGGCAGCGGTCGATAGCTATTGGCTTTGGGTGACCATTATGAAAGGTGTATGTCAACCTTAAAGAGGCTCTGTCACCAGTTTCAAGATATCAAGGTAGAAATATAAGCAGGTAGGGCTCAAAACACATATCACACACACCTTTATTTCCCTTATTGAAGTAGCGATTATGCTGGAATATTCACTTTTATAAATATGCTAATTAGGCATCGGAGCACTCGGAGGCGTGCTTATAGCTTCTGAGCACTGCATCTCCGAGCTCTCCTGCCTGTTCGTTCCGCCCTGCTTGTTAAAAAAATACGCCCCTTAGTCTATTGATTGACAACGCTAGACTCGCTGGTCTAGCGCTGACATCCCGCTCGTGCGCTCCTCCACATCTGATGGAGCGTGCGCACTTTCCATGCAGGGCCGAGCATATTTATAAAAGTGAATAGACAATGAGCTACTTTGAAGATTATTTCTCATTTTGTTCTATGTGCTATATGCAATTTCTAGTGTTGAGGGTACATCAACAGCATAGTAGAACTGTCTGTTTTCAGGAATAGTTTAGGAAGATATTTTAGGAAAAAAAGAAATGTTAGCAAACTATAAAAATACATTTGAGGTTTACCTCCAGAAGCAGATTGACTGTGATTTATCTGATGTGCTGTCAGATCCACAAGTGAGATAATATTAGGGCTACATAATATACAGTATGTCAGCTACTTGTATCCACTAGGAAATATCAAGTGCTGATGCAGTACATTAGAATAGGGTACTTGCAAATTGTTTTTGTTCTAAAATGTTGGGACTCAGATGGACTTATGTCCGCCCCTAGTTCATTTAGTGTGTAGTGTGTTAGTTGAGGAAGTGAGGGAAGCTACATGTGCTTACCCCTCAGAGGACTAGGCCTACGTGCCAGAAAATCATTATCTTAGAGATCCACAGACAGAAAACCATCTCTACTTCAGAGTACTCTAGAAAGGGAGAAAGAAAAGAACTAAAAGGTCAAGAATCTGCAAGGCCGAGCACTGGAGTCAGTCTATAAGGTATTTGCTGTTTAAGGCTGATAGAGACTTTACTGCAGTGCGAGGGACATTGCTAATACCATCTTCCACACTTTGGCACAATTTGGCCAACTATATCTTAACACTGTACCCCTCAGCCTGGGAATTACAGACAAGTTTGCAAGAAACTTATATACAGCCTTAGATTCTGCAGAAAGAAAGCCTTTGGAAAGATAAAGTAAAGGAATACTACTACCCCCATCCTTACTCACATCCATACATTGCTATCTGGGAAGGTTTGCACTAAGAATTGTTTGTAAATGTGTTTTTTATACATTTGGATGTATTACAACTCCCATTGTGCACTCTAGTGAAAGGAGACGTTTATCTTCTACCACTGGCCTGGTTACTGACTCCGGCTACTTTCTCTGGACACAGCACTTACATCTCCTGACTTGCTCCCATACAACACTCATAACACTACCAGGCAGGAGCCCCAACATCAGGGTGTGCCTCTAGAGAAGAAATGGAGCGCTCTCCTGTCATTACCCCGGCTCTAGGGGGCATCAGTGTGAGGATTGCCACTGTGATCTATGACAATCTGTCGCAGCCAGACCCACTACCACTCCCATATTCCGCTACCTTCCTCTTGGGCTGTAACAACACGTTTGTCACTTTCTTCTGGTTCTTCTTGGCTATCTGCTCACACCACAAAATGTATACATTGGCTTTCTACAGTCACTGAGCAAGCCAACAGAATGACTACCACTAGGAAGTAAAATAATAACCAGTGTGCTTTGTACATTTCTAATATACCTTATGTCTAAACTACTGAGAGGTCATAAACACTTATTTAAGCCACATTCTTATCGGTAAGATAACTGAGCTATAATGAGTGTTTAGGAGGTCAGACAACAGAGATAAGGAGCCTGTCTGCTCCTGGTCTGACAGAAAAGACAGCAAATCTAAAGAGTGCTACTAGAGCACGTCAGTTCTGTACAGAAAAAAAGGATGCCATATTTTTAATTAAAGGGAGTCTGTCACCTGTTTTTCACCTATATTACTAAGAGGACTGCCCGACAGAAGATTGCAGACACACTCCAGGACATACCTGTGTGCACTGTGTGTCTGTATTCCATGTCCAGGAAAAGCATTTTTATTCTGCAGGAAAACAGCTCCCAAGTGCCCAGCTGAAAGTGCCCAGTGAAAGCCCAACTTTCTCCCTCGACTTGATTTCTAACAGCTATATCTTCTGATATACTAGATATAATGCTGTGATATTGGTATCAATTGAAAGCTTGGAATTCTTTCAAAGAAGGTCAGAACCATTTTTCTATCTGCTACCAATGCTAATATATGAGCAGCTAAAGCAGCGCTCCCCTCTTCAGCCTGGTTTGCTTTGAGCACTTGCAGCAGCAGAGCTGGGCACTTGGGAGCTGTTTTCCTGCAGAATAAAAGTGCTTTTTCCGAACATGTAATAGAGACACAAAGTGCACACAGGTATGTCTGGGATGTGTCTGCAATCTTCTGTGAGGCACTGCTGTTAGTTATATAGGTGAAAAACAGGTGAAAGACTCCCTTTAAGACCAATTAAAAAAAAAACGTTAAAAATAAGTGCAATACAATAATAAAAATATCTTTCATTCGTTTTGGCTCTCCCACCTGCTTTATTAATTGGACAGACAGTTATAAGAGAAATTCAATCTGGTAAAAGTCATCTATAAAGGGAATTGCTGTCTTACACTGGAAAGATTACCCAGGCTTATCACCCTATTTATTACTCCTGGTGTCAGATAGAAGGTTGATTTTCTGGTGTGTACTTACATCCCATGGAATCATTACAATCAGTCTGTGTTAAATGTGTCCCAAGTTTTCGTTTCTTACATTGTCCTGCTACACTGTTTTTGGAATGATTGTCATTAAACATCATACCTGGGTAAAACCTTAGCAACACTAGCATTGAACTGCATGGGAATTCATATACATAAATGCTATGAGTCTACCAATAATCTGGAGAGCTGGTGTCCCCTGGATGTTCTGAGCAACGCAGATCAATCACTTTGATATAATTGATGCAACAACTTCAGCAGTAGTTCTGACCGAAATATCCACGGCTGGCATTTAGGTAAAATGTTACATTACCATTTTCAACTATAAGGAAGGCTGTTAAATGTATTTTTGTCATTCTTTTGTGACTTTCTTCCACATAAGGTCACTTATACAAAGGAACCCCAGCACAATACAATGCATACTATAACAATGTCGCCACATCTGAGTTCTTTCATGAGTTTATTCTCTACAGGATTCATGACAGAGAGCAGCTGTTGCTGTGGTTGCATGGTGGCCTCCAGTTATAATGGCATTGTTATAAGTGGAGCTGTTCTTCTCAGTGTTACAAGCTATATAAAGATCAGACTTTTCTTGGCAGACTATATTTATTATCGTCATACCTCTGCTATTGCAAGATACTGTAACCTGGTGACAGTCGTATAAAAAAAATAAAAATAAATACATATATATATAAAATTTTATTTTTTGACAATGAGATGACAAATTAGGTTAAAGATTTCTTGGCATGTTAACCAACTGCTGGGATCCCCATTGATCGTTAGACTATAGTCATTCTCAATAGAAATTAGTAAGCGTTACAGAAACACCTCGTTCTTGGTCTGTCAGGGGGCTATTGGTTAGACCCCAACAATTCAATAATCACATTAATATGGTAATTCTAATTTACATGCTATACACTCCATTCCTCCTTGTCACAACACAAGATTTTAAAAGTACACTTCTATGAACTGGCCTTGTAACAGTTGTACTCCAAAAGCAATCAAATCGGCCAAAAAGAATTGTCAGCAGAATAAAAATCAAAAAATTGGAACTGATATTTGAAATTTTGCAGGTCTACGGTTTATCAATATTCTGGGATAATGCATCTGAGACAGGCTGTAATGTGCTACTACCTTGTGATAATGGCACATGGAAAGGTATGGATGAACGATGTCAGCAAATTCCCAGAAAACCCTAAAAATGATGTCATCAGACACTATGGAGCCTCAAAGAAGAAGCAGAATGCCTCTGTCATGGGCCATCCCAGGTGCACAGTCTCTTGCCAGGGCCTCCGCTGTTTGACAAATGCTTTAATACCTAGCAGACACACACTGCCTAGTATGTACAGGGTGGGCCTTTTATATGGATACACCTAAATAAAATGGGAATGGTTGGTGATATTAACTTCCTGTTTGTGGCACATTAGTATATGGGAGGGGGAAAACTTTTCAAGATGGGTGGTGACCATCTTCACAGCATAGGCAATTGCCTTCAAATGATCCCAAAGATAAAAGTCTAAGAGGGTCAGATCGGGAGGCCTTGGGGGCCATTCAACTGGCCCACAACGACCAATGAACTTTCCAGGAAACTGTTCATCTAGGAATGCTCGGACCTGACACCCATAATGTGGTGGTGCACCATCTTGCTGGAAAAACTCAGGGAGCGTGCCAGCTTGAGTGCATAAAGAAGGAAACACATCATCATGTAGCAATTTCACATATTCAGTGGCCTTGAGGTTTCCATTGATGAAGAATAGCCCCACTATCTTTGTACCCCATATACCACACCATACCATCAATTTTTGTGTTCCAACAGTCTTGGAGGGATCTATCCAATGTGGGTTAGTGTCAGACCAATAGTGGTGGTTTTGTTTGTTAACTTCACCATTCACATAAAAGTTTGCCTCATCACTGAACAAAATGTTCTCTGTAAACTGAGGGTCCTGTTCCAATTTTTGTTTTGCCAATTCTGCAAATTCAGTGCGCCGATCTGGGTCATCCTCGTTGAGATGCTGCAGCAGCTGGAGTTTGTAAGGGTGCCATTTGTGAGTAGCTAATATCCACCGAAAGGATGTTCGACTGATGCCACTCTCCAGTGACATGTGGTGAGTACTACGCTGTGGGCTCTTGCTGAATGAAGCTAGGACAGCCACTGATGTTTCTTCATTAGTGACAGTTTTCATGCGTCCACATTTTGGCAAATCCAACACTGAACCAGTTTCACGAAACTTGGCAAGCAGTTTGCTAACTGTAGCATGGGAGATGGGTGGTCTCGAAGGGTGTCTTGCATTGAAATCTGCTGCAATAACCCGGGTACTGCGTTCACCAGAAATCAACACAATTTCCATCTGCTCCTCACGTGTTAACCTCTGCGACATGTCAATGGCTGTAAACAAAGAGAAGCTTTTAAATAACTCATGAAAGAATAAAGTAACGTTAAAACCAAACACACCATTGTTTTTCTTGTGAAATTCTCAATAAGTTTGATGTGTCACATGACCTTCTTCCCATTGAAAAAACTAAAGTTGGATTCAAAATGGCCGACTTCAAAATGGCCGCCATGGTCACCACCCATCTTGAAAAGTTTTCCCCCTCCCATATACTAATGTGCCAGAAACAGGAAGTTAATATCACAAACCATTTCCATTTTATTTAGGTGTATCCATATAAATGGCCCACCCTGTACATTGGTCTCAACAACTGTTAGACGCTTCCCTTCCCCTCAGAACATTTGTATTAAAAAGTAAGTAATTTGACATTTATATACTTAGGAATCAAAGACGCTCAGAATGGAACCCTGCTCCAGCATGGTCTACTGCTGATCCTGGCCTGGGGGTTAGGGTTCTGGGGAGTTACAGTGGACACATCATGGATGTCACTGACTATCCATGATGCCATATTCCCTGTGACATCAACCCTCTGATGTCTACACCTAGTGACATACCATGCACTGGTACACTGCAGGGGATCCACCAGCCCATGGCCCTGTCAACTATATGTCACCCAATATCACCCACTTTAAGGTGGAGCCTAAAGAAGAAACACCACATCCATAACATGGGCCATCCCTGCAGGTGCACTTGTAGCTGTTGTCTGTCAGTTCCCAGTGCTCAGTTTGATGTTACCAATGGTTCTTCAGCCTTACACTTCAGGTAATGTCACTAACATTTCCCATTATAAGGCCATCACTCTAGTGATATCATCACATGCACTAGTGTTATTCACTGAACTTAACAAACCATATTTCTGACAATCCCCCATGGCAATAACATCATCAATGCTGACATCTTATAGAGGAGAGACACAACATTGGCCACTGGGGTGCGTCTTGGTGGCTGTCTGGAATCTGCAGCCTAGCAATGAATAATTGATAGGGTGAGCACCAATCACCACATGTGACATCACTACCCATTCTAGTGACACATCAATTCCCTCACCTGCCTTAAAGGGGTATTCCAGGATTTTACTATAATGGCCCTTCCTCAGTATAGGCTATTAATATCTGATTGGCGGTAGATGCACCACACCCCCACCGATCAGCTGTGTAAGTACAACTGCTCATCCCATTCATGTAATTATACTGCACCGTTAGACTGTAAGCCCTGTAATGACATCACATGCACTACAACATTTTTAGGCACCCCATGTGATATAATCACCTATCACACCTGTGATGTCACCACCTACTTTGGGTCCTTAAAGGAAATGTGTCACCAAAAATTTTATCTGCCAGTTAAAACCAGATGGCAACACATCTTTTTTTTTCTAATCTTTCCTGGTTACAGATTTTTTTATTTTATTTCCTGAACATTATTATGGGAGCGGCCATCTTGCCTGAGCTGTTTACAAAGCATTAAAAATTGCCTTCTGTGGGAGAGTCTGCTAGGCATCCTTTGTGAGCTTTGACAATCACCTATTATATGGTGGATCCTGACTTATATACTCACAGAGTTGATATCTCCCTATCATTACTGAAAGGTTTAGAGTAATATAGAACTACAGTATGTCTGGAGAGAAACGTACACTCCCGGCAGTCGCCAGATAGCGAGCAGAGGACACCGCTGCTATTACATGCAGCAATGTCCTCTGCAGCATGGGAAGGAGCGATCACTATGCCATCACTCGTCCCCATGCAGGACAGCGGTGTGCCGGCGGCAGATCATGGTTACACAGCATGATATGTCGCTAGTAAATCCAGATCTTTCAGCATGCTGAAAGATCTGAATTGTGCAATGAACAAGTGTTTGCTCGTTCATCAGGCAATCAGAGGCAGTACTAGACTACCAGATGATCGCTAGCAAGCATTCCTAGGAACGCTCGTTATCGATTACCGAGCACAAAATATGCTTGTCTAATATAACCTTAAGGGCCCTATTACACAGACAGACAGAGCAGAGGATTGCTGCGAGGGAAACATTCCCTCCTGTCAATCGCCCGATCGCTAGAGGAGGAGACCACTGCTATTATATTATATGCAGCTAACTCCTCTTCAGCATAGGGACGAGCGAATGCTAATGCATCACTTGTCCCTATACTGTCTCATAGTTTGCCAGCAGCAGGGCACCTATTACATGGCGTGATCTGCCGCTGGCAAACCAGGATTTTTTAACATGTTAGATCCTGATTACAGATGAACAGGTAATCAGCAGCAGTATTACACAAATGCTCGTTAGTGATGATCTTAACAATAATCTGCCCGTGTAAAAGGGTCTATTTCAACTTGCGGAACACACATGGCCGGCACCCCATACAAAATGCCTATTCTTGTTCGCTATTGCTTTCGTATTTCTTTCAGCTTGGTGTGTGCTTTATGATAACCAACAGCACTGTTTTTTCAGGAACTGAGTTGAGAAAGGCTGGATGGGCCGAAACGCGTCCTGAAAATCCAGTGCTGGTGGTTATAATAAAGCACACACCAAGCTGAAAGAAATACGCCTGCTGGGATTCCTTGAACATAGAAATGTATGGGGCCGCATCTATTCCACAAAATTGCGGAATAGATGTGGCCCCATTCACACGGTCGCGTGAATGGGCCCTTAAAGTGATCTGTACAGACCAAGTAGTGGATCCTATTATTAGGCTTAGCGGCCAGTGCAAAAATTGCAGAATTATGTTTTTGTTTAAATATATATAGTGACATGGAAAATAAAAATAACTGTCAAAAATGCTTTTAAAAAATATTAAACATAAATATGTGATTTAAATAATAGGTCATTTTCTGATGATACATTCGCTTTAAGGGGTGTCGTTGCCATTTGGAACCCACAGGATTGATGAAAGTCTGTTGTTGTCTCACCTTTGATATATGCACTTGTACATGTGTATGACATGGCTAATGATGTCACAGGGGTAGCAATGTCATCATTGACAATAGTCCTATTTGCGTATTCCTTTCAATACCTAGTATCTAGGGGAGAAATGATCCAATGCTTTACATGGGCACTTTACATGACAATGCACAAAGGTCCACATTTGCTAAGACCGACATAAGAAGGTGGTTAGGTTGTGATTTGTACGCAATTTATTAAAAGAAAATGATTCTTAAAAAATGGTCGTTTGGAATAAACGGTCAGGAAAACAAATCTATGTGAAGAGTAGGATAAGATTTCTACCAATTTTTGTGCCAAAAACTGTTGCAAATTGCAAAGTGTGGGCCAAAGAACCTACTGCTCTGAAATATGTAATTAATGAATAAATAAATAACTACAAAAATATATATTGGATTCAGCTGCACAGGGGCCCGGAGAGGGAAGGGGGCCCTTCCCAGTGCCAGCTAAGGTGTTTTCTTTATTTATTTTATTATTATTTTTCCCTCCCTTCCTCTTCCAGAGTAACTTGTCACCTTGGAGTGGAGGGGGGTGTGTGGAAGAAGCCCTGATCAGGACTTACTGTGAATCTGCTGCCCATTCTCCCTATAGGGAGAGGAAGGACCTGCGATGACGTCATAGTCATGTGATCTTTTCAACACTGGAAGTGGTGATAGGACCTGTGATGAGGTCACCAGTGCAGAAAGAGGCAGCGCTGAGCACAGGGTTGCAAAACGTCCACAAATTTTTGGACAGTCCGTAATAATAGCCAACTTTTTTCCTGTGTCCGTGAAAAAAAATTGAGGTGTCCGTGATTTTTTTTGAGGCTGATGGTACTCGACTAGATTATTTTGGTGGTAATTATCATTTTTTTACAGCTCACTGTATATGCTGGTGACGGGATCTTATCAGTATATTGAGCTATAGACATGTATTACTTATAATCTTTATCATTCATTATGGTTTTCCAACTTGTCCATGATTTTGGGATAAGTTGTCCAGAAAAAAGAAAAATTCTGGTTGGCAACCCTGGTTGAGCAGTAGAGACCTGTGATGCCATGGACTGAATGTGAGTTTCAGAGAAGTGCTGGGAGATGTGGTTCTCCCCATTATACCTCCTCCCTGCTTCGTGGGAGGGAAATATGTTATTTAACTGGGACTGTATGTTAGAGGGCCTGAAGGGAGGGTTGTTAGTTAAATAGGACTGTATGTTACAGAAGATTGGAGGGAGATGACTGGTGTTGTTTACATGGGACTGTATGTTACAGAAGATTGGAGGGAGAGGACCATTGTTATTTACATTGGACTCGATATTATGGGAAAACTGGAGGGTTATGGAGTAATGTTATTTACATGGGACTATGTGTTGGAGGCGGCCGAAGGAGGGGGTTTAAGTTAGGCTACTTTCACACTTGCGTTTTAATATTCTGGTATTGAGCTCAGTCATAGGGGTTCAATACCGGAATAAAATGCTTCAGTTTTGTCCCCATTCATTGTCAATGGGGACAAAACTGAACTGAAGACAACAGAATGCTCCTAGAAGCATTCCGTTCTGTCTCCACACCAGAGAGCAAACCGCAATATGCAGCAGTTTGCTCTCCGGTCTGGGAATCCGCACCAAGACGGATCCGTCATGACCCCCAATGCAAGTCAATGGGGACGTATCCGTTTGGTGTGACACAATGGTAAACAGGTCCGTCCTCCATTGACTTTCAATGGAGTTCATGACGGATCCGTATCCCTGCAATTTCCCCTCCCTCCAGCAGGTGGCGCTGTAAGTAAACTTACCCTTGTGCGCGCCGTCCTCCTTGTCGCTGGTCAGGTCCGGAGCTGCTGGAACAGGTAAGTGTCTGTGTATGTGTATGTTTATGTGTCTGTGTACGTGTGTGTATGTGTATGCACTGCTCCGGCCCCACATTTGTTCATGCGGCAGCACGGATCCGGCGGCACCCTTCTCCCGCCGGATCCTTGCTGGAGCTGGTGTGAAAGAGGCCTTATTTACATGGGACTTTATGTTATAGAAGACTGTAAGGAAGAGAGATTATTTACATGGGACTGTATTGTATAGAAGACTGGTGGGAGAGGACTGGTGTTATTTACATGGGACTGCATGGTATAGAAGATTGGAGGGAGAGGACAGGCATTATAACTTATGGGGCACTACAGAGAAGATTATAACTACTGGGGGTACGGCAGGAGGTATAATTACAGGGGGCACTGCAGGGGGCATTATAAATTCTGTGGGCAGTGGTGGCAGGCATTACTACTACTGAGGGCTCTATAGGTTTATAGATTGGCCTTATATCTATTAGGGGGGCCTTATTACCACTGGGGGTACCATCGGGGGACTTCCACCTAGCAGTGAGCCCAAGTCTGCTATTGTGCTAAACAGAATTCATAGCAAGAAATACACTACAAAAAAGTGCAAATCCAAAAAATATGCAGAAATAACTCATTCTTTATTGAAACACAAAAGACCAAGTTATAAAAACAGTTTAATTATTTACTTGTTTTCAATTGAGTCCTTATTTTTTATGTATTTCAATACCGAGCATGTTATTTCTGGATGCAAAGTAAGCTGAAAATGTCACTGCCCACGACACCTAAACACAGTGATGTCACAGAAAATAATGTATGAAAACAGTGATGTCATAATACACGAATCATGGTTCTGCAGGCAAATCTAGTAACACAGAGGTGTCGCTTCTAATGCTTACAATGGGGCCAATTACCTTCCACTTCACTGGTGATTCTTTTATTTTCTATTGAAAGTGCTGAAACTCCTGTGAAATCTTCTCCTGTATTAGAAATTCAGGTCAGAGTAGGGGTCCATTTACATGAGTAGATTCACAGGGCAATGATCGGGAACAAACCATTCATTCCTGATCATTGCCTACTTGTCCAGCTGCATTTACAGGCAGCAGTCATTCTCACTGCATGTGGATAAATGATCACTACTGCAATTGTTCATCCCCGTTCAAATTCATGGTTTGTCAGCAGAACATCCCTGTTTATACAAGGTGATGTGATCAGTGTTGGTCTGGGGTACCTAGGGCCCATCAGTAAAATTCATTCTAGGGGCCCACTGTACAGCTGCATGGAAATACAATAAGGCAATATGATAAGATGATTGATTAAAGGGGTCTGTGCAAAAACTTTGAGAAGGTGGGTCCCTGGGGGAAGAGAATACTGACTGACCTTCTTGTTTACCTAGAAGTCATTGTAGCCACTTGATGCATCTATAATAAGAAATTGGGTTGTCTGTTTAATATTGTAGCCCATTTTTATGGATATAGGCTAGTTGAGATACTGTAAGACTGGGGGACTAAAGCCCACCTTTGTCAGGGGCCCACCAGGGGATCCACCTGTTCCCGTTCGGGCCAGTCCGAGCCTGGATGTGATGCTACAAACAATTTTTGTGCTGCATAAACAATTGGATCACCTGACAAAGCGTGATCTGTGGCACATTTACAGGACAGACCAATTATTGTGAACAAGCGTTTGTTCCCAATAATTGACCTGATAATCTGCCCCTGGAAATGGGCCCTGGGTATTGCAGTATTGGTTCAGTTTTGCCTCATATTTTATTATGCTCATCTATGGAAATAGAAGGGGCAATATTGTATTCTTGTCTCTAAAATTGTCATGACTATAAGTTTAGATAACAATAATTTTTAGGTAAGCCATAAACCTTCCCTTCCCATATAAAAAATAGCCTGATGAGAGCAGTGCGCTCTTTGTTATGACTTGCCCTTCAGTTTTCTTCATTCATTCATAACACATGCTCAGTAATTCCTTTGTCTCCTCATTTACAACACATACCTATTTTAATCTCTGAGGGCATTGCCAAAATAGTAGAAATATTTGCACTTGCTCTTGTGACGGATGTAAAAAGCACCATAATCCCCGTTGTGTCTCCAAGGACAGCTGTGCCTGCCAGCTTCATTTCATCCAAGCTTTGTTACATGGGGCCCACCTGGATCCTGACCCTGCACATTTAAGAGCAGCAGTAGTAAAAGCATAAGGCTGGGTCACGCATAGGTTTTTAGTGGAGATTTTGTGAACTTTTGTGATTTTAGTATCATTTTTACACCTGCAATTTTTAGTGTGTCTCTGTTCAGCTCTAGATGTTAGCTGAACGTATTAGCTGAAGATGTTCTAGATTTTAGCTGAAAGTCAATGGCGCGCAATCTTGGACTGGGGTTCCTTGGGCCTAACAGAGGAAATTACTTATGGGGGTAGGGGGGGATATTTTATTTGACATTATAGTTGGATCTTTATCAAGCTTGGCACTCAACTACAGTTGAAACATTGCTCATTTTTTGTGTGCTAAAATTTGTACAATAAACTGGAGGATTCACAGACTGCTTAGTGTGAAAAACTGTGTGTGTCTCTGCAAGATTTTGCATCTACTGAATTATACTGACATAATGCTGTCAGTATCATTTTGTAGAAGTGCTGTAAGATCATGCAGAGACACACAGCCTTATAAATCATCATTTCGCACAGAACTTGTCTGAAAGAGGCCTAATTTCAAAAGAACTAGTTGTGGAATAGGACCAGGGTGGGACCAAATTGGGACAAAAATTAGTCACAAATACAACTTAAGTCTCTCTGAAATGTTACAGTATCAGGCTAGTTTCACACGAACGTTGTGTTTTGCTGTCCGCAAATTGCGGATCCGCAAAAAAAAAAACGGATGGCGTCTGTATGGCATCCGTTTTTTTTGCGGATCCATTGTAACAGTGCCTATCCTTGTCCGCAAAACGGACAAGAATAGGACATGTTCTATTTTTTTTTGCGGGCTACGGAACGGACATACGGATGCAGACAGCACACAGTGTTCTGTCAGTATTTTTTGCGGACCCATAGAAATGAATGGGTCTGCATCCTATCCGCAAAAAATGCGGATCGGAGCCCGCAAAAAATACTGTCGTGTGAAAGAGGCCTCAATCTGCGGACCGGAGGCTACACTAAAGATAGGATTTTTATCCCACAAATTTAATAAAAAATAAAAGTATGCACTTGCACACCGTTATTTTAACAGTATCAGTGCAAGAACTCTGCTCTCCAGTGTAATTTTTCACTTTTTCTAATTTTTTAATTCACATTACCTGCAGGACTTCAGTTTTTCTTTCCACACATGATAATGAAGCACTACATCTCCCTGGATGCATTTACAATTAGCTCTTGTTAACCTTCCTCTCCTACACAGAAAATAGTCCCTCACTCGCGGCACCAGAGATTCCACTATAGCACTATGGTATGTAATGCCCCAACTAAAGAGATGTAACTATATATGTCTATGAATTTAGAAGTAGAGATGACTGAATGAGAGCTTTCTGGAGTCGACCACTTCACCATCTTCACTATGAGATCACTACACCAGCACTGAAAGGAGGGAGGGAGCAGGTAAGCTACTGAGGATGTCAGTCCACCTCTGAATGCAGAAGGTGGACCAGAATTTCAGCCAAAAGGAGAAACAACAGGGGGAGCTACCAGAGAAAAAAAATGTAATAACATACCAGTAAAAACCTTACAATATTTTAATGCATATTTCAATAATTATTTTTTTTAAATGCTCCATTCATTGCATAGTAATACTTTTCATGGGATAACCCCTTCTTAAGGATGCTCTCATACAGCAATGTGTAGTCATGTAAAATGCAGTGGTTTGTGTCTGGCCAAATCCTGGCACTAATTCCAGAAACAAGTCAGATCCCCGCTGGTCCTATTATAATCAATGGGCTCTGGCGGGGAAAGGTAGTATCCGGCAGGGGCGTAGCAATAGGGGAAGCAGGGAAGCAGCTGCTTTGGGGCCCAGACCCACAAGGGGCCCCCTCAGGAGGGAGACTAAAAGATTTTATTGTCAGGCCCCCCTCAACAGTATTATACAATGACATTATATAGAGTGACACTATAGAAAGCGTATGGAGCGGCTGTCAGGCCTTGTCTGGGAGAGCTCAGTCTTGACTAGCCACAAGAGTGAGGGTTGCATGTGAGTTCGGGGTTGCGAGGCAGTTTCTGGGGGGGCCCCATTCAAAAATTTGCTGTGGGGCCCAGTTAGTTGTAGTTACGCCACTGGTATCCGGCAATGCAGGATATGATGAACAGGATATGATCATTTTAGCGCTAGTGTGAAACTAGCTGAAATGCTATGTACACCTTTGGGGGAAATTTTTTTTTAAATGATTGCATTATACTCATTTCGAGCTAAAAATCTATTTTTTTAACTGGTCTTAAAAATATGTAATCCTTTTTTTGTGAAGTGGAACGAAATTTATTGGATCATTTAAACTTTTTTTTGTAATAATAAAACTGAAAAGTGGGGCATGCAAAATTATTCGGCCCCCTTGCATTAATACTTTGTTGCGCCACCTTTTGCTGTGATTACAGCTGCAAGTCGCTTGGGGTATGTCTCTATCAGTTTTGCACATCTAGAGACTGAAATTCTTGCCCATTCTTCCTTGCAAAACAGCTCGAGCTCTTTGAGGTTGGATGGAGAGCGTTTGTGAACAGCAGTTTTCAGCTCTTTCCACATATTCTCAATTGGATTCAGGTCTGGACATTGACTTGGCCATTCTAAGACCTGGATACGTTTATTTTTGAACCATTCCATTGTAGATTTTGCTTTATGTTTGGGATCATTGTCTTGTTGGAAGATAAATCTCCGTCCTAGTCTCAGGTCTTTTGCAGACTCCAACAGGTTTTCATCCAGAATGGTCCTGTATTTGGCTCCATCCATCTTCCCATCAATTTTAACCATCTTCCCTGTCCCTGCTGATGAAAAGTAGGCCCAAACCATGATGCTGCCACCACCATGTTTGACAGTGGAGATGGTGTGTTCAGGGTGATGAGCTGTGTTGCTTTTACGCCAAACATATCATTTTGCATTGTTTCCACCTTCTTCCACATGTTTGGTGTGTCTCCCAGGTGACTTGTGGCAAACTGTAAATAAGACTTTTTATGGATATCTTTGAGACATGTCTTTCTTCTTGCCACTCTTCCATAAAGGCCAGATTTGTGAAGTGTTCGACTGATTGTTGTCCTATGGAAAGTCTCTCCCACCTCAGCTGTAGATCTCTGCAGTTCATCCAGAGTGATCATGGGCCTCTTGGCTGCATCTCTGATCAGTCTTCTCCTTGTTTAAGATGAAAGTTTAGAGGGACGGCCGGGTCTTGGTAGATTTGCAGTGGTCTGATACTTCTTCCATTTCAATACGATCACTTGCACAGTGCTCCTTGGGATGTTTAAAGCATGGGAAATCTTTTGGTATCCAAATCCGGCTTTAAACTTCTCCACAACAGTATCACGGACCTGCCTGGTGTGTTCCTTGGTCTTCATGATGCAGAACCCTGAGACTATCACAGAGCAGGTGCATTTATACGGAGACTTGATTACACACAGGTGGATTCTATTTATCTTCATCAGTCATTTAGGACAACATTGGATCATTCAGAGATCCTCAATGAACTTCTGGAGTGAGTTTTCTGAACTGAAAGTAAATGGGCCGAATAATTTTGCACGCCCCACTTTTCAGTTTTATTATTACAAAAAAAGTTTAAATGATCCAATAAATTTCGCTCCACTTCACGATTGTGACCTACTTGTTCTTGATTCTTCACCAAAAATTTAAAATGTTATATCTTTTTGTTTGAAGCCCGAAATGTGGCAAAAGGTTGAAAAGTTACAGGGGGCCGAATACTTTTGCAATGCACTGTATGTGAAATAAGCTCTTATGTAAGGGAATAGATGCATGCACATAGTCAGGAATTCTACTACTGCTACCAGGAGCACACCGTCAGCATACAATGCCAGACTGAGGATCATTTCCTCAACAGTTTGTACCCTCATGTCCTTGATATGATTTGAAATGTCTGACAGGAAAGGAAGCAGGAGGGGACCAAATAACAGAATAAAAATTAAAGGACAGGGGTTTGATTTGATTTTTATTGATTACTCAACAGACAAGTTGTTGCTTAGCAATAGAAAGTGCAGAATTAAAAAAGAGACCAGAGGGACATTTGTATTGAAAATGATCTGTTTGATCAAGTGTGATTTCCACCGCTGTGTGTGCTGTTATATCTTGAAGTGGTGAGGAATGAAAACACAAAGAGGGAGATTTATCATGAGGGGAAGTTAAAAGTCAGTTTTGCAGAAGTCATTGTTGCCTAAATTTGAGCCAAATTTATCAAATGTTGCACAATGTTTCATAAATTTATTTAATGCATCTTTAAAGAGCATCTGTCAGCATGATCAACCCTATTAACCCTTTCACCCCCAGAGGTTTTTTTGTTTTTGCTTTTTCGTTTTGCACTCCCTGCCTTCACAGAGCCATAACTTTTTATTTTTCTGTTCACATAGCTGTATGAGGGCTTGTTTTTTGCAGGACAAGTTGTACTTTCCAATGCCACCATTTAATATTGCACGTGATGTAGTGGGAAAATATTGCACGGAAGTGGGAAAAAAATTCTAAATCTCGTGAAATAAAAAAAAAGCAATTCCCCCACAGTTTTATGTTTTTTTTTTATTTACGACGTTCAATAAAACTGACCAGTTACTGTACTTTCATTCTACAGGTCAGTACAAATCCGGCGATATCTAAGGCTACTTTCACACTTGCGTTTGCAGGATCCGTTTGTGAGATCCGTCACAGGCTCTCACAAACGGTCCTGAACTAATCAGTTTTGTCCTAATGCATTCTGAATGGAAAAGGATCCCTTCAGAATGCATCAGTTTTGCTTCAGTTCAGTTAGCATTCCGTTTTGGAGGCGGACACTAAAACGCTGCTTGCTGCGTTTTGGTGTCCACATGAAGAAACTGATGCAAACAGATCCGTCATGACTCACAATGTAAGTCAATGGGGACGGATCCATTTTGTCTGACACAATAGAAAACGGATCCGTCCTCCATTGACTTTCAATGGAGTTCAAGATGGATCCGTCTTTGGTATGTAAAAGATAATACAAACGGATCCATTCAGAACGGATGCAGAAGGTTGTATTATCATGACGGATCCATTTGTGAGAGCCTAGACGGATCTCACAAACGGATCCTGCAAACGCAAGTGTGCAAGTAGCCTAATATGTATAGTTTTTCTTGCGTTTTGATAGTGATAAAATAATTATAAAGTTGGGAATTTTTTTTTGTCGCCATTTTTTGACCCCCTATAACTTTTTGGTATTTGTGTGCGTAGCTGTATGGGGGCTCATTTTTTGCGGGGCGATCTGAACTTTGTATTGATACCATTCTGGCGTGTGTATGACGAATCGGCCATTTTGATGCATTCTTCCGTTTCGACGTTTTCCGTATGGGAAAAATTTTTTATATTTCTATAGTATCGGCATTTTTGCACATGGCAATACCCATGATGTGTATTTTTTAAATTTTTTTGGTTCTTTTATTTTTATTTTGGGTAAAGGAGGGTGATTTGAATTTTTATGTTTTTCTATTTTTTTTTTATTTTTAAAAACTTTATTTAATAATTTGACACTCTTTTTTATAGTTCCCATAGGGAACTATAACAAGCAATCATCTGATTGCTGTTATCATAGACTCCAATGCACTTGCTTTGGAGTCTATGATGATTTTACTAGTTTCCTATGGAGCCCTATTACAGGCAAGGGCTCCATAGAAAATACTATGCAGCAGCCTCCTGCCATTCACAAAGACAGGGGCTGCTGCACACATGCTCCAGCTCCTCCGATCACAGCACGGTGTTTCACGCGCTCAGATGCCACGGTCAAGATTGACCACGGTATCCGAGGGGTTAAATGTCAGCGATCAGCATTACTGCCGGTTGCTGACATCAGCCGCGGGTGTCTGCTGTAGAAATCCTAAGCAGAACGGGCGCCATCTTTAAAGACCCGTCCAGCACCGTACTAGTACGGCGCTGGGCGGGAAAAGGTTAAACCAGACATAGAGGCACATTTATTAAGACTGGCATTTTAGATGCTGGTCTTAATAAAGCCCCATAGCTAGCGGTGGTTCCGCCAAAGTTATGAAGAGGCACCGGCATCTCGATAACTTCAGCGCATCCAGCGCCAATTCTAAATGTAAGCCAGCTGTCTTAAGTTTAGACCATCTTCTACGCCTAAAACAGAAAATGGTAAATGAGACGAGGCGGCAGGTTTTTGTAATGCAGTTTTTGAAGCTAAAATCCGGAGTGGATCATAAAAGCAGAGAAAGTTTTAAGAGGGTATTCCCATCTGGCTATTTGGGTCCCCTCATGTAGCAAAAGTCAATAGAGTTTTCCGGATCCAGCATTGCTGGATACAGCTGCCTGCCTGCGGGAACCTATTGACTATAATGGGGTCCGGCAAAGGTCTGGTCACTACCCAGCAAATACACCGAGAATCAGCGGGACAAAAACTGCTGCCCACAGCGGTTTTTGTCTTGCATATTCCCATATTCCCAGCATTCTCTGTCAGAACAGCCGTCTGGGACACTAAAGTGAAACTAGCCTTACTGGTGTTTTATCACCTGCATTTTCTGCAGCATTTTTTACTGTAAAAACACGAGCTCCAGATGTTAACAGAATGTCTATGGGAAACAGGAAAAGCAGGACACACAAGCATTTTTTTGCAACTGAATTTTTGGTGCCCTTTTTGTTGTCTCTGGCATATGAAAAATACTGAAGAAAAATGCAGGAAACCCAGAAAAAGATGTAGTGCGGCAGCACCCTTAGAGGTATTTCTTCAATCTTGTCCTCTTACTCTGTACACCCTAGACTTTGAAGTATTGGAGTATGCCATAGAGACAAACACCAGCCAGGGTAAATGTACAATAGGTGGAGGACTTGGGATATCAGCTACTTACAGAAATATACTGTATAATAACAGGCATTTCATCATGTGTCCACTAGGTGGAGCTAGAACATCTGGAAAGAAAATCAGTTCTCTAGTCCTTGTCATAAAGAAGTTGCCTTCTGGTTGCAATAATAATACAGATCTCTTGTGACTTCAGATAGGTCATGGTCTATTGTTTCGTCCTTGAACATAAAACAATACATGCATAACCACTTGATAATTATAACTTTGCCTACTTTATTGTACATTCTGATATGCTTATGTGGAAGCACTGATGCATTTAAAATATGCAAATTCACAGTTCCAATCATATAAAATAAAATGGTGAAGATCATTCCTAAACACCTCGGCCTGTAGTCATGAAAAGGGGGCACTGACTTTGTGTAAAGGGAAAATCTTTTTTTTTTCGTGGTAAGAGCGAAGAGGCTGATTGATTTGTTAAATTACTTTAAAGAGATTAATTGTACTAATAAATGGAGGTTTTTTCCACTAAAATGTTTTGCCTTCTTCTGGATCAAAAATGTAATTCTTGAGTGAGAGGAAACATTTAAAGGGGTTGTTTACCCTTGTAGGCCTCTTGGGCAGACCCCCAGCATGGCCAGACCTATGGAGGGAATCATACCTGATCCCCTCTGCTGGGTTCCGGCTCCTTCACTCCCCCTGGGCAAATGTAGCTCTCAGGTCTCCCCATGTCAACATCCAGTTTGATGTAGGTCATGTAGCCACTGCAGCAGTGATGTGTTTCCTATGTGTCACATCATGGGGTCACATGATGTATGGGAGACATGTCACTACTGCAGCCAGTTAACATTCCAACGTCTCCTATTGGATTTCAACATTTGCGTTCCTTTAGTTCTCAGGTTATAAGCCACCCCAGAAGTGTCTGGCAGCAGCTTATACCACTGTATGATGGGGTTGGGAGAGAAAGCTGTTGGCGAGACAAGCCGATATGTGTATGCCTTACTTTTATATGTTCTTCTCGATTGTCTTAGCCAAGAAATGTAAAGTTATGATACCGATAAAAAATTAGCACTGTGTACTGTATGTGCCCTAACCCCAAAGGTTCTCTATGGGTTAAGATATCCTTATGCAGCTACGTGGCAGCAAGGGTGCGTGAGTGAGCAAGTGGCCAGATGGGTGTATTGATAGTCTTCCCTTCAGGGCACACTTTGGTTCTGGGGTTCTCCTGCCTGATGACTGTTGAGGTGCCCTTGATGGTGAAGGTTTTCAGGTGCAAGGCAGGATCTTGGAGGTCATGACGCTGCACTTTTCGGTGCAATGGTAGTGCAATAAGCACTGATGAGATAGTTGTGCAGCAGAACAGTTTCTTTAGCAAAGAATTCAAATCCACACAGTTCAGGACAGTTCTTATCTTGCCATGGACCAGCAGTTGATACACAAAATTTACTTTCATGAATGTGACAGGTTTCACAGCTGCACAGGTAGTAATAGGCCAAAAGGTGTCTCTTTAAGGTAGTCTCAATCTGCGCTTCAATAGCTGACTCTTACATAAGCATCCAGACGTGGGGTGTGTATTTCACACAATACAATGCAACCAGAGGGCGGTCCCCTCAATGGCAGGCAAACTCTTCAGCACCATTTTTGAACAGGTTTCTGTACTTATGGCACACTTCATATCCATAATATCCACCCTGGGATGTAAAGATTCTCACAGGTGATCAAGCTGCTTAAATGTGTATTCATTCACCAGTGGCTTCTACTGGACACATGAACCATAAAGGCTATATGTCCTTTTTAGACCGTTATCTCTACTGGACTTTCTCTACACCTCTCCTGTCATCTGGTCTGCTTTCTGTAATTATTCCGGCTCTGTCCTGTGTAGTACCGGGTCCAGCATGAGTTTGAGTGTCAGTATTACCTATGGGACTCCTTCTCTTAGCCTTAGCTAGGCTAGACTGCTAACAGCAAACTACAATGTTCTAACTCCTCTCTTTATAAGAGGGTGACAGCAGCCCCATCTAAAGCTACAGTACTCGGAAATAACATTGCAGTCAGGTTGGTAAGAGGTATAAAAATCTTCATGTAAATTTATTGCTGAAACTATTTGTAATGTTATGTCTACCTCTTCTCTTAATAGGATGACGTATTCAGTGATTTTGGCACAATAGTAAAAAACAACAGCTTGATTCTTTTATAATTTTTTAAATAGCTTTCAAAGCAAATGAGTTACTAGAAAAAATTGCACATTTTACTTATAACTTTAGACTTTGCTGCTGTCCTTATTGGCCACTGGTGTGTCCAGTGCTTGAGGGGACTCAGAGGTCCCACTGTCCCATGAGAAGACACCAGTAATATGAGTGGCACATGGTAGGTGGGGGGCTCTGATACAGATTTAGGGCCCAGGAACTTCAAGTCAACTCTGGTTGGTTCTCATCCAACTTTCTCAATATGAGACATAACTAACTGAATTTTTAGGAATGTTGAAGGGGTGAATGAAATTAAAAGTGAATCACCTGTAACAAGAGTCATTTGGACCTCAGTGAGCAATTAGCAGCTCTCACCAGCCAGACCCAGCCCCCCAAGGCACATTCATTTGAATGGTTGTAAAGGTGGCAGTATGTGTCCACTGCCACTCCTCTCCAGTTGGTGGGCACGGCCGCCACCTTGCTCACCTGCTACATAGCTTCAGGGCTTTGGTGGCCTCGTGCTGCCAGTGTCTTTTTCTTCCTGCCAGGCGGTTCCAGCAGATGGAATAACTATGCTCCTTCCTCGTAGGCTGAGGCAATGCCGCTCTCTGCCCAGAGAGAGCCAGCGTCCGTACACCCTATTGTTCCCCAGCCAATGGCTGGTTACTCTGGGGTACTTCAGGCACCTTCCTCTGTAGGAAGGTGTCTGAGCAATAGGATCTAGTTTGCTAGTTCCGGCAAAGGTGTGCCTTTTGTTTATTTGCCTGTTCCTTGTACCGACTTCTGAAACTGACCCTTCCATGCCTGACCTGACCCCTGCCTGATCTCTGACCCTAAGCTACCAGCCCTGATTGTAGGTCAGCAGTCACTTGAACAGAGACTACTCCAAGAGATAGTAGTCTGGTGGAGTCTAGATGCCTATACAGAGGTATCTGGTATCAGGGGAATCTGTCACCAGTTTTCTGCTGCTCTCATATATAAACCCTAACAGATCCAGTGCACACCAATGAGTCCTGATATTTATGAGCTCATGGCTCTCTCCGCCCACCTGCCTCTGATTGACAGTTTTTTTCCATCTAAATCAGCAGCAGGTGGGCAGGGAGAGCCAGGAGCTCATGCATATGGGAACTCATTCAGCATGCGCTCAAGCTGTTTGATACAAGATTATGGCAAAATAGCCATCAAATTAAAGAAAGTGACCTAGCATTTTACTATGGTAATCTGTCACTAGTTTATGTTGCCCTTAGTGAAGACACCTTAAAACTGGGGACAGATTCCCTTTAAGAGTGAAGATCTACTAAGATAATGCCCTTGGGAGTAGCCCCAAGTCAAATCTGTTCAAGTGACACAGCAGATAATCGTCCGCTCCATTATAATGGTTAGCATATAATACCACTAGTCAGCCGGAGCTTCCCCAACGATCATTTGGGGTTTCTGAAGCCAAAATAACCAGCTACAATTTAAAAAGGTTTGGCGAGGTAAAACAACCTAGACGTTCAGGTCAGGACTTCTTATCTTTGAACATTTCGCCATAGTGAAATGCCAGGCTGGCTGCAGTTTTCGCTGTAAAAATCAGCTGTTTGATAGAGGTGCCAGGGGCAGGACATGGGGCAGTCTGTTGATCATCCCGGGACTCCATTTTGAAAGGGGAAGTCCCTGATGGGACAACCCCTTTCATAAAGCCCAGAAAACAATCACACCACATCAACTCTCCACATTTCATTAAGAAAGAGTATGCACAAGGATTTAGTGTATCCTCCTTGCTGATATCTCCCAGACTTCCTGTGGTGTGGATTACCCTTCTACACTATAAATAACTGTACAGCAAAAAGGTAAATGAATGTTAAAATGCAGAACATAAAAATGTCAGTCATCCTCCCATTGCAGCCTATGCAGAGACCCCTCTGCGAAAGAAAATCAAATGCACATTAATAAAAGATGTATTTTCCTAATGATGTTCTTAACATTACTTTCTAATCAGAATTCCGACTCTAGGAATGATGGTCTTATATCCCCCAGTGTTTACATGAGCTCATATTTATATTTGTTATTAAAAATTCATTATCCAATATGTCATTAAACTTTGATTGAATGTCAGGTTAAGAAATGTCACTTTACCCAACCAAAGTACAAAAATTTCCTTCAGCTTATTATTGTGCTAATTAGTAGAAATCTAAGGAAATGTGTGATCTGCCAATATTATTTCTAGTTATGTATGTGGTGGCCCAGGCTCAGTGTGATAATGGCTGGGACCTACAGTCATGGCCAAAAGTTTTGAGAATGATACAAATATAAATTTTTACAAAGTCTACTGCTTCAGGTTTTGTAATGGCAATTTGCATATACTCCAGAATGTTATAAAGAGTGATCAGCTTAACAGCAATTACTTGCAAAGTCAATATTTGCCTAGAAAATGAACTTTATCCCCCAAAACACATTTCAACATCATTGCAGCCCTGCCTTAAAAGGACCAGCTAACATCGTTTCAGTGATTGCTCCATTAACACAGGTGTGGGTGTTGATGAAGACAGGGCTGGAGATCAATCTGTCATGATTCAGTAAGAATGACACCACTGGACACTTTAAAAGGAGGCTGGTGCTTGGCATCATTGTTTCTCTTCTGTTAACCATGGTTATCTCTAAAGAAACACGTGCAGTCATCATTGCACTGCACAAAATGGCCTAACAGGGAAGAGTATCGCAGCTAGAAAGATTGCACCTCAGTCAACAATCTATCGTATCATCAAGAACTTCAAGGAGAGAGGTTCCATTGTTGCCAAAAAAGGCTCCAGGGCGCCCAAGAAAGACCATCAAGCGCCAGGACCGTCTCTTAAAAGTGTTTCAGCTGCGGGATCGGGCTACCAGCAGTGCAGAGCTTGCTCAGGAATGGCAGCAGGCAGGTGTGAGTGCATCTGCACGCACTGTGAGGCGGAGCAAGGCCTGGTCTCAAGGAGGGCAGCAAAGAAGCCACTTCTCTCCAGAAAAAACATCAGGGACAGACTGATATTCTGCAAAAGGTACAGGGAGTGGACTGCTGAGGACTGGGGTAAAGTCATTTTCTCTGATGAATCCCCTTTTCGATTGTTTGGGACATCTGGAAAACAGCTTATTCGGAGAAGATGAGGTGAGCGCTACCACCAGTCTTGTCTCATGCCAACTGTAAAGCATCCTGAAATCATTCATGTGTGGGGTTGCTTCTCAGCCAAGGGAATCGGCTCTCTCACAGTCTTGCCTAAAAACACAGCCATGAATAAAGAATGGTACCAGAATGTCCTCCGAGAGCAACTTCTCCCAACCGTCCAAGAGCAGTTTGGCGATCAACAATGCCTTTTCCAGCATGATGGAGCACCTTACCATAAAGCAAAGGTGATAACTAAATGGCTCAGGGAACAAAACATAGAGATTTTGGGTCCATGGCCTGGAAACTCCCCAGATCTTAATCCCATTGAGAACTTGTGGTCAATTATCAAGAGACGGGTGGACAAACAAAAACCTACAAATTCTGACAAAATGCAGGCATTGATTGTGCAAGAATGGACTGCTATCAGTCAGGATTTGGTCCAGAAGTTGATTGAGAGCATGCCAGGGAGAATTGCAGAGGTCCTGAAGAAGAAGGGTCCACACTGCAAATATTGACTTGCTGCATTAACTCATTCTAACTGTCAATATAAGCTTTTGTTACTCATAATATGATTGCAATTATATTTCTGTATGTGATAAAAACATCTGACAAACAAACATAAAAACCAGAGGGCAGCAGATCATGTGAAAATATAATATTTGTGTCATTCTCAAAACTTTTGGCCATGACTGTAGCAGGAAATTTATGAGATTTCTGTTCCTGGTATTCAATACATTGTCTCTCTAGTCATCACCCTAAAATGAAGCTAAGATGTTCATCATCACAGATTACATCACACATGATTACAGAACACGTAATTAGATCAAACTTGAACTTTATGGTCATACTTAAAAACGCAATGGAGGGGAGTCAACAAGATCTATGAAGAGAAGCACACCATTGTTACCGTGGATTTCTGCAGTTTTGGGAGTGTGAGCTACAGCATTACATGAAATTTACTTTGCATCATCAGGAAGCTGTGCATGAGGCTCACTTACACTGCCCAACATGACTATGATCTGAAGCATAAGGCTAAGTCAACCCTTCATTGGCTGCAGCAGAGGAAAGTGAAAGTCCAGGAGCGGTCATCACAGTCTCTACATCATTGAACCTCTTTGTGAAGAACTGAGACTAGAACTGCTAGACAACCAAGATTTCACAGGATTTGGAAGCTTTTTGTCAAAAGGAATAGGAAAAAATAAATAAAAGGCCTCATTCAACTATTATAAAAGCCTGGAAGCCATCATTGATGCAGAAGAAGGTAATACATAATATTAAAGGGGTTGTCCCATGAAAAATATTCTACGGTTTTCAAACCGGAACCTGGATTTGAATACTTTTGTAGTTGCATATAATTAAAAATTTAGCATAGCCACTAAGCTATTCAATAACATGTATCTGTATAGGACCACCTGCTTTTTATTATTTTCTTATTTCTTTGTCCTGCTCACTGAGATGGCCGCACATGCTCAGTTTTATCCTTCAGCTGCCTCCTGAGCTGTGATAGGGAGAGTTCAGACACGCCCACTTAGCTGCAGCAGAAAAGACACTTCTCTTGAGCTGTCAGCTTGATATAAATCTATCAGACCAATGAATGGGGAGCTCTCTGGACCCATGTGAGGTACAGGGCTGGTTCTAGATTTGTTAGAAAGAGGTTGTAATGTCCTATATGATGTCTGATTATCATTTTTTTACATTAGTCGAGGTAACCCCTTTAAAGGAGGTTTCTAATATCCCCAAAAATGTAGGTAAACGCGACACACAAAAATTTAGGTAAAGGCAAGGAGTGCTATAAAGTTACAAAAGAAGTCTTACTCACCCATCATTTTCTGCTCCTTGTGTTCTTGGCTTTCAACGTGACAGTGGTGATGTCCCTGTCTATTCCATGTTATTGCTCATGGGTCATGTGGGGTAGTAAGGCACATCATCACTGCAGAGAGACGGGCACTACAACAATGACGTCTCTGACTACCACAGAAGACAGTAACTGGCTGCAGAGATCACTTGGGGTAGTGAGGGATGTCATTGCTGTAGCTCCAGAAAGAAAGACCAGCAAGGAGCAAGGCCAGTAGAATAGCGGAGGATCAGACAGGTAAGGCTTTTTTTATTTCTTTTTTTTCTATTTATTCATTGTGATGTTCTGTAATACGTAATAGTGAATTACAAACATATTAGAAACAGGTGTGTTTTGTCTGATCACTTATGTTTTCACACCTTTCACATCTTTCAATTCTACTGGGGATATAAAAACTCATAAACACAAAAATGTATACTTTACATAAAAAACAATTGACAAAAAAATAACTCGGCATTCAGTTATGTCTCAGGCAGATAGGTAAGTGATTACAGGTTGTGATCTGATTAGACACCGAGTCTTATGATAAGAGGGAAATAAAAGTGCTTTCTCTGCTGCCCTAGAAAAAAACTCTCAGAGGCTACTTTTGGGTAGTGCACCTCTTGCTGAGAGATCGTAGACCGCTAGACATGCCTTTGACACACCTGAAGATATTTTTCCCAGTTGACAGACTTTGAGAGGGGGCACATCATTGGACTGAGACAGCAGGTGAGTATTTTTTTTTTTAATATATGAGGCACTACAGGGAGCATTAACAGCTGGAGAACTACAGGGGGGCATTACAGGCTGGAGCACTACAGGATTGTCTTAACAGGATGGTGCACTACAGGGAGACATTGCAGGCTGGAGCACTACAAAACATACAGAGTAATACAGCACCACATGTCTCTTACATCCAGTGACATCTCCTCTGACGTATATACTCTCTCTCCTCATCTTCTCCATTAGGAGACCACCATGATGATTTCTTTCAGCCGTCTCTTGTCTCTGCAGAGTTTGACAAAAAGACATCTTAGTTTCCTACTTTTCCATCATCCTCTCTAGCTTCTCAACACCCCAATATTGTACACACTGTGCTCTCCAATAAAAGACTGCAGATACAGATAATCCCCCTGAAAATACTAGTACCACGCAGATAGTGCACCCTTCAATAATTGGCACACATGCCCTTAAAAATAACTGCTCCCAGCAAATAGCTTTCCTGACAGTAACAGTGTAAATATAACGTCCCCTAAAAATAACTGTGCTAAGCTGATACTGTGATACTGTGCCAGGGTGCCCCCCACAGTAACAGTGCTCCCCAAAGTCCCAACAATAGAAATATTTATCTGCCAGAGTGCCCTTAGTGTTAACAGTGCCCAAAATAGTAATAGGTCCCACATTGTGCCCATACTAGTAATCATGTTTCCCATAGTCCCTCAGTAGTAATAATTCTCCTTATAATGTAGAAAAATATAATACATAATAATATAATACAATATAATATAACCCCTTATAATGTGTCCCAGGATAAAAATACCCCTTTATAATGTGTGCCAGTACAAAAATACCCCCTTACCTATGTGAAGCACTGAACTTTCACTTTGTATGATATTGTTTTATTTTTCCCTTTTGAAAAACAATAAAAACTTATTGATTAAAACCCCCCTTACCTTTCAGATCAGACCCCCATATCAAACCTCTGATCAGAGCCCCATATCAGATCTTTAGCCCCCCCCATATTAGATCCTCAGACCCCTTCATCAGATCCTCAGGCCCCATAACAGATCCTCAGACCTCATATCAGATCCTCAGATTGCGAAATTAGCATGGGGGCTAACTATATATGGCACCACCAGGATTCTGTCTCATCAGAATCACCCCTGGTGACCAAACATGCAGGCATGCAGGGCACTGCATGATAGAGGTTAGGCCAGCATACGAGAGGCGATATAATAAATGGGGTGTGGCCTGATATAAAGAAGCACATAAACATACCTCCCAACTTTGTAAACGAACAAAGAGGGACACATTGCGCCGCTCTGCAAATTTTTTCGCCACTAGGCCACACCTCTACCTCTGCACAAAACATAACTATACACCTAATCCCACCCAGTCGCCTTACTGCCCCACATAGTACTTATTCCCCAGTTATCTGCCCCCAGTAATATGCCGTTATGTACCCCCAGTAATATGCCCTGTTATGTGCCCCCAGTAATGTGCCCCATTAATATGCCCAGCTGTGCACCCAGTAATATGCCCAGCTGTGCCTCCAGTAATATGGAGCAGGGAGCCGATGCCGGCGACGGCTCTCTTCTTCACTATGTCAACTGTCTCTGCTTCCTATGGATGCAGAGACTGCTACCTCCCCCGTCCTGGGAGAGCCACTGCAATCCGGGATTGTCCTGCCGGATCCAGGATGGTTGGGAGGTATGCATAAATGCAAAAAAAAAAAAGAACGTGGACGTGCACCCCATGCTGCATTTTTCCATGTTCTGGGTCCTGCTAGACAAAAATTGGCAAGTATGCTTTAAAAGAATGGTGAAAAAAGCAACTCATGCTCTAGTCAGAACAATATTACAAAAAAAAGATACTATGTTAGGAGAGGTCATACTGTATATGGTATATCCATCTTTAGCCTTTTCAGTTAACAGGAAAGAGATTAGGGTCTTCAAACCAGTAAATGCTATAATTCATTATGACCAAGGAGCAGAGGCTACAAAGCAGCCAATTCTGTAGACCTGGGCTGTGATAGCCTTAGGCGGACAACTCAGCTCTCTCTATCTAGTGATGGCTGCAGGTTCACGTACATGGCCCAAGGCAGAAGTGGCCTGTGGCCTTGCCTGCAGCTTCCTGAACTCAGTTGTACTAAAAATCATACCTTGCCAAGCTGCTTCACATAGAGAAAAAGACAGCTACAAGCTGTATCTAACGCTTATCATCAAAGAACTAATAAAACTTTTATACTGCATGATTAATATCTCAGCTTTTTACAATAATTATGCTGAAATGATGAGCCTTGAAAGGGTATTTTCTTCATGTGATGGAGCATCACTTGTCAGGTTTCTCTCCATACATAAAGTGTAAAATGAAAAGAAAAATGGTTGCTAACGCTCATCGTTAATACAAATAGATGAGAGGAGTTATGTACGAGATGTAATCCATTCCCTGTGTTTTATTAATTCCGTATTACATTATCTTCTCATGTACAGTATTTCTTTACCTCCAGTTTACAGAATATTAGGGAATAGCATCGGGATCGCTTTCTTACTTTGAAACAGTGTCAACCATCAGCCAGACAGAATAAAGTAATATGTAACTGTACAAAGTAACTGTAATATCTATAAAGGGAACCATTCAAAAAATAGCATAATATGAGGGAATTGCTCATAATGTAATTCCTTAACATAATGCCCCAATATCAGCGCATGAGGAATTATGTATAAGTGAACATACAGTCTTAGACACTTAAAGGGGTTGTCTCACTTCAGCAAGTGTCATTTATCTTATAGAGAAAGTTAATACAAGGCACTTACTAATGTATTGTTATTAACAACATTTCTTCCTTTGCTGGCTGGATTAATTTTTCTATCACATTATACACTGCTCGTTTCCATGGTTCAAACCACCCTGCATTCCATCTGTGGTGGTCGTGCTTACACACTATAGGAAAAAATGTCAGCCTCTCTGTTGGCTGGGACCATGGGAGTACACGTAGACTGGTGCTTTTTCTATATTGTGCAAGCACAACCACTGCTGGTGGATTGCAAGGTGGTCTTAACCATCAAAACATGTAGTGTATAATGTGATAGAAAAATGAATCCAGCCAGCAAAGGAAGCAATATGGATAATAATAATACATTGGTAAATGCCTTACATTAAAGGCTATGTACACCTTTGGGGGAATTTTTTTTTATTATTGCATTATACTAATTTTGAGCTTTAAATCATTTTTTCAATTGGTCTTTATTAACAATATGGAATCCTTTTTTTTGTGTACAGAGCTGACATGCTCTACTAGCTGCCTGTGGATTTTTGTCAATTCCGTCATCTGAGCAGCAGACGGACTTTTTATCTGTGCTCTAAGACCTCATAAACACTCATTAAAGCTGAATCCTTATCTTACTGATAAGAATTTGGATTAAATAAGTGTTTATGACCTCTTAGTAGTTTAGGAATAAGGTTTATAAGGCTACTTTCACACTAGCGTTATGGAATTCCGGTATTGAGCTCCGTCATAGGGGCTCAATACCGGAATAAAGCGCTTCAGTTTTGTCCCCATTCATTGTCAATGGGGGCAAAACTGAACTGAAGACAACTGAATGCTCCTGAAAGCATTCCGTTCAGTCTTCAGACCGGAGAGCAAACCGCAACATGCTGCGGTTTGCTCTCCGTACTAGTTATCCGCACCTAAACGGATCCGGAATGACCCCCAATGCAAGTCAATGGGGACGGATCCTTTTGGTGTGACACACTTGTAAACGGATCCGTCCTCCATTGACTTTCAATAGAGGTTATTCCGGATCTGTTTAAAAGATGCTAAAGATAATACAACCGGATCCGGAATTACGGATCCACAAGGTTGTATTATTCAGTACGGATCCGGCGGGTCCCTTCACCCTCCGGATCCGTACTAAGGCTAGTGTGAAAGTAGCCTTAGATGACGGCACAAAGTGAAAGTGAAAGTACCAGTCACAGACTTAGCAAAACAGTTAACCCTTTGTGACTGAACAGCTCAATATTTTTAATAAAGGCCAATTGAAAATATGATTTGTAGCCAAAAATAAGTTAAATACAATCATAAAAAAATTGACTCCAAAGGTGTACATAGCCTTTAACTTTCTCTACATGATAAATGCTATTTGCTGAAGTGGCAAAACCCTTTAAGAAAATAGGGTGGCACAAGTTAGCAACACAGGATAGAAACCGTTAGTACTTTGTGGCTACAGACTCAAGCAGGCGTGAATCACAGAATTTTGAAGGCATTAAAGTGGGTGTACTTTCCTATGTTTTTGGGCATGACACCCCTAGCAAATTAGAGTTTGAGTATATGAAACACACTACAAAAGTATGATTATTGACCCAGGTATATCCATTTCATGTATAAACATATTTATGCTTTGAGGGGACGCTTCTCTCAGAAAGAAGTATTTTTGGAATGCTGTCAATCACTAACAAGACTGCCCACTTGGGCAGAAAAGCTCAGAATAAGCAGAGATTTTATGGTATAAATGGTAAATGTTGCTGAATCATTCCCACAAAAATATATGTCAACCCGCTCATCTCTATCACATTCTGCCAGCACACTTTTTCCTAAATTAACATCCACTCTGACTTCTGAAATCAAGACTTTCAGCTGACTAAAGGATGAAATTACAGCTACACATATAAAGTCTATAGTGAGGAGATTTGGGAGGAGTGAGCTGCAATGAGAGAGACACAGACATAGAGGCTGAAGAGTTGTTCTATCTCACCCCAAGTGCTTTACTCACATCAAAACTGCTCAGTACTTCTCTATAAAGTCTTCTGTGCTCTCCTGCTTCTCTGTATATGAAAGAAGTGATGGAGCATTATCGCCTGCTTTCCATGTGCAATCTTTAGTGGTGTTTGCCAATAAGGTTGTTGCATAAACATGAGGCTTACTTCCACTGCCACTCCCATGTACCCCATGGCCTCAATTTAAAATGAGAAATTATACTACATTACTAATTTTCTTATTATTGCATCTGGGTTGCATAAAATATGGTCATATAATATTTTATGCAAATCAAATACCATTCCACTTTAATTGGTTATAATGTGGTATGTCATACTATTCACATCATGTTCCATATCTTTTTTATTTTCATCACATTGGTTTTAATTCACTTCTGTTTGTATGGATTCTTCAAGATCTAGTCATGGTTCTCAGCATGCATGGACTGCTAGTTCTTGCGCAATGTGCAACTTTCACAGTTCTCATAGGTTTCACAACTTCAGTAACAGTTAACAGGCCCAAATGTTTCTTCAAAGCAATTTTCCTCACACTGCACTTCTCTAGCTGACTTTGGTGTAAGCATCCAGAAATAGGTGTGCAATACCAGAGGCGTAGCTAGAGGTTCAGCACAGGGGGGGGGCGAAACATACTTGAGTGGGCCCCCCACTTATTGGCTTCCCAAACGCACGTTTCCAACTTCACAGGCACATACTACTAGTTGTGGTTATTATATTGTATTAGAAAGATGACTATATAAACTGCAATATAAACTGCAAGATCGTCTATGCTGCTAAGTACAGTACAATAGACTTTCTACATACCCTAGTCTAAATACTCTACCACATAATGCAGTAAAATATAGGATTAATAGGAGTAAAAAACAAGGGGACTCCTATGTTAAAGGAAACGTGTCCCCAGTTTTTACATCACTCCCCTGCCCCCATCAGACCTCAGATCAGCAGAATGTGCCCCCATCAGACCTCAGATCAGCGTATTGTGCCCCCATCAGTCCTCAGATCAGCGTATTGTGCCCCCATCAGACCTCAGATTAGCATATTGTGCCCCATCAGACCTCAGATCAGCCTACTGTGTCCCCATCAGACCTCAGATCAGCGTATTGTGCCCCATCAGACCTCACATCAGCCTACTGTGCCCCCATCAGACCTCAGATTAGCGTATTGTGCCCCATCAGACCTCAGATTAGCGTATTGTGCCCCATCAGACCTCACATCAGCCTACTGTGCCCCCATCAGACCTCAGATTAGCATACTGTGCCCCCATCAAACCTCACATCAGCCTACTGTGTCGCCATCAGACCTCAGATCAGCGTATTGTGCCCCATCAGACCTCACATCAGCCTACTGTGCCCCCATCAGACCTCAGATTAGTGTATTGTGCCCCATCAGACCTCACATCAGCCTACTGTGCCCCCATCAGACCTCAGATTAGCGTATTGTGCCCCATCAGACCTCAGATCAGCCTACTGTGCCCCCATCAGACCTCACATCAGCCTACTGTGCCCCCATCAGACCTCAGATCAGCGTATTGTGCCCCCATCAGACCTCAGATCAGCAGAATGTGCCCCCATCAGACCTCAGATCAGCGTATTGTGCCCCCATCAGTCCTCAGATCAGCGTATTGTGCCCCCATCAGACCTCAGATTAGCATATTGTGCCCCATCAGACCTCAGATCAGCCTACTGTGTCCCCATTAGACCTCAGATCAGCGTATTGTGCCCCATCAGACCTCACATCAGCCTACTGTGCCCCCATCAGACCTCAGATTAGCGTATTGTGCCCCATCAGACCTCACATCAGCCTACTGTGCCCCCATCAGACCTCAGATTAGCATACTGTGCCCCCATCAGACCTCACATCAGCCTACTGTGTCCCCATCAGACCTCAGATCAGCGTATTGTGCCCCATCAGACCTCACATCAGCCTACTGTGCCCCCATCAGACCTCAGATTAACGTATTGTGCCCCATCAGACCTCACATCAGCCTACTGTGCCCCCATCAGACCTCAGATTAGCGTATTGTGCCCCATCAGACCTCAGATCAGCCTACTGTGCCCCCATCAGACCTCAGATCAGCGTATTGTGCCCCATCAGACCTCACATCAGCCTACTGTGCCCCCATCAGACCTCAGATTAGCGTATTGTGCCCCATCAGACCTCACATCAGCCTACTGTGCCCCCATCAGACCTCAGATTAGCGTATTGTGCCCCATCAGACCTCAGATCAGTCTACTGTGCCCCCATCAGACCTCACATCAGCCTACTGTGCCCCCATCAGACCTCAGATCAGCGTATTGTGCCACCATCAGACCTCAGATCAGCTTACTGTGCCCCCATCAGACCTCAGATCAGCGTACTGTGCCCCCATCAGACCTCAGATCAGCGTACTGTGCCCCCATCAGACTTCAGATCAGCGTACTGTGCCCCCATCAGACCTCAGATCAGCGTACTGTGCCCCCATCAGACCTCAGATCAGCGTACTGTGCCCCCATCAGACCTCAGATCAGCGTATTGTGCCCCCATCAGTCCTCAGATCAGCATATTGTGCCCCATCAAACCTCAGATCTGCATATTGTGCCCCCATCAGACCTCAGATCAGCGTATTGTGCCCCATCAGACCTCAGATCAGCCTATTGTGCCCCATCAAACCTCAGATCAGCCTATTGTGCCCCCCATCAGACCTCAGATCAGCGTATTGTGCCCCTATCAGACCTCAGATCAGCTTAATGTGCCCCCATCAGACCTCAGATCAGCGTATTGTGCCCCATCAAACCTCAGATCTGCATATTGTGCCCCCATCAGACCTCAGATCAGCCTATTGTGCCCCCATCAGACCTCAGATCAGCCTATTGTGCCCCATCAAACCTCAGATCAGCCTATTGTGCCCCCCATCAGACCTCAGATCAGCGTATTGTGCCCCCATCAGACCTCAGATCAGCGTATTGTGCCCCATCAAACCTCAGATCTGCATATTGTGCCCCCATCAGACCTCAGATCATCGTATTGTGCCCCCATCAGACCTCAGATCAGCTTAATGTGCCCTCATCAGACCTCAGATCAGCGTATTGTGCCCCATCAAACCTCAGATCTGCATATTGTGCCCCCATCAGACCTCAGATCAGCGTATTGTGCCCCCATCAGACCTCAGATCAGCCCACCCAGCCACATAAGATAAAAATAAAAAACCTCTCTTACCTGTTCTGCGCTGCGGCTGCCCTCCGGTCCGCGCTCCGCTGTCTTCCCTGGCCCGCGCACACTATGACCTGACGCTGCGTGCAGCGTCAGGTCATAGTGCGCGCCGCCAGGGAAGAGAGCAGAGCGCGGACCGGAGGGCAGCCGCAGCGCAGAACAGGTAAGTAAGATTTTTTATTTTTATGGGCCCCCTTGAGTCACTGGGCCTGGAGCCGTCGCCCCCCCTCCCCCCTCCCGGTAGCTACGCCACTGTGCAATACTTTTCTTTCATCATGCAACCACAGTGCGGCCCCCAATGTCAGACTACGTTTTGCATCTTTTTGACAGGTTGCCATTCTCACAATTAATGGTACTCCTTGGTGACATGTGCAGTGGCTGGGTTTCAAGTGGCCCCCAATGCTACGCTGGGTCCCCTGGAAACCTTAGAGGTGCTGCCATTTGTTCCTGCTCTCCAGAGGGGATGGTAAGGCATGGTGCACCCAAATGGGAAATAAATCCAGAGAGTCAGGGTTTGCAGTAAATCAGTGTGCTTCTTTATTGAAGGAACTCAAGTGCGAAACAATACATGCAATGCACTAAGGTGGCTTCTTTCGCCTCCCTTGTAGTAGCAGAAGGTTCTGTGCTGAGGTAAGGACTGAGCTACATGTCCCTCTCATTCATAGAAAGCTGCTACCCTGTTCAAAGGGCTGATGACCAAGGGTCTGTGGCAGAGTTTTCTCATCTCAGCATCTTCTTCTGGTCACTCGTGCAGGCTAGCTCTCCCAGTCTCTACTAGGAAACACTGGTCCCTATCTGCAGACATTTAGGGGCCCTGAATGCTCTACTTTTATACAGTTTCTAACTGATCCAGTCATGGGATGTTACATGTGACAAATCACGTGGGCCGCTTTATGTGATGATGTTGCAGAAAACATGGGCTGTTACCTGACTTGGCAACATGTGTGGGTAATTATCTAATATTGGGATAGGGTCAGGAGTGGTATAAATGTATGGTCCCACAGTGATGATGCCACCCCCGAACGAAGACACATCATGCGTAATGGTTTTTCTTGATTTCTATACTTGGACATCTGCCATTGCAAATATTAATTTGGCTGATTCATTGTTTCTTATGCACTTTGCACTTTAGGGCCCTTCCTCTGCACGGTGGGGTTCATATATATACACCCGTTTGTTTTATTGCGTACGGTCATTTACAAGGCTGTATCTTCTCACACTGCGTAAAACAAGCCTTAAAGGGAACCTGTCATCACCAAAACACCCCCTGAACTAGAGTAAGTGTTGTATAGTGTAAGTGATGCTGAATCTGAATATGTAAGTTTTATCTTCATACTCGCTTCCATTCCGACACTGTGCTCCCACAAACTTGCAGTACAATGCACTCACTGGACTCTTCTTTGAGTCCTCTCCATTATGTGAGTGAGCACTGGAGTCCAGTGAGTGCATTTTACTGCTGGTTTGTCAGAGCACAACATCAGAATGCAAGTGAGTACGAAGATAAAAATTACATGTTCGGATTCAGGATCACTTACACTATACAACGCTTACTCTAGTTCAGGGGGTGTTTCGGAGATGACAGGTTCCCTTTAAATAGAGGCAAGTAAGAAAATCATGGGAAATCTTGTTTCTTTTGCTGTCTCTTCTTCTGTCTCTCTAAAGAATATGATTTTCCCACTATTATTATTGTCCTAAGGCATCTCACATACTGTAAATCTGCATGGTCTCAGTTGAAAACATTGAATGTTCCTCACTGCTGGTTTCCATGCCCTGGTCAGGGAGATACTGTGGATGCCAGCAGATGTCCCTTCGGACTGAAACATGAATATAAATGCCTTCTCTGTTTCCACATAAAGAAGCCAATAGATGTTGTATTAATTGCACTGAGTAATGTGAACAGATTGTCTTCTGCATTGAAAATCCCATAATAAATACATTGATGACAGGAGCAGAACTATCTTTGTGGTCACAGTACACATAAGGGATAACAATTACAATTGGAGACCTTTGATATGGCTAAGGCTACTTTCACACTAGCGGCAGGCCTGATCCGGCAGGTGAAGGGTGCTGCCGGATCAGGCCTGCCGCAGTGACATGTGTGGAGCCGGAACCGCGCTCCGGCCCCACACATGTCACACAGTACATACATACACATAAACATACACACACATATAGACAAACAAACACACATACATACTTACATGCTTCCCGGCAGGTCTTCGGAGCGTCAGAGGGACAGGACGGCGCGCACAGGTCACGATTCCCCACAGCGCCCTCTGCTGGGCGCCTGGTGGAATCGTCACCTGTGCGCGCCGTCCTGTCCATCCGACGCTCCGAAGACCTGCCGGGGAGCATGTAAGTATGTATGTGTATTTGTTTGTCTATATGTGTGTGTATGTTTATGTTTATGTGTATGTCTGTGTCTGTATGTGTCTATGTGTAGCCGGATCCGTAATGAACTCCATTGAAAGTCAATGGAGGGCGGATCCGGTTACCATTATGGTCACACCAGACGGATCCACCCCCATTGACTTGCATTGGGGGTCATTCCGGATCCGTCTTGGTGCGGATGCCTGGACCGGAGAGCAAACCGCAGCATTCTGCGGTTTGTTCTCCGGTCTGAAGACGGAACGGAATGCTTTCAGGAGCATTCCGTTGTCTTCAGTTCAGTTTTGTCCCTATTGACAATGAATGGGGACAAAACTGAAGCGTTTTATTCCGGTATTGAACCCCTATGACGGAACTCAATTCCGGAATTTTAAAACGCTAGTGTGAAAGTAGCCTAACAGTGTCAGCTCATTGTGACCTTGCATAAGTCAGTCTTTTTGTGTCCCAAGCAATTAGATTGCAAGCTTGGCTGAGCCTGTCTGGGTATAGCACACCGTAAAAGTTGTATGTACATCAGTACTAAATAAAAGTGCATCAGCCATAGGTTTATCAGACTTCTGAGCTGCAATATTTATCATCTGCATATCAAAGTGTAATACTAGCATGGCTTCTTCAGTCATCAAGTGGTACCTTGGAACCAAACCCAAGTTTGGTACAAGGCTTTTTTACAGTAGAAATTAATTTCCGAAGTTATTACACGAAGTCTCGCGAGAATTCGCAAAGTAAGAACTTTGGCTCATTGGAGCCAATACATTCTAATACTGTACGGAACCCCCGAAGCGTCCAAAGTCAATTCGCTCATCCCTAATTAAGACTGAGTTTAGCATAACTGGGGCTCTGAGGAAGCACTCTCTTATTGGAGTCCAAGAAGCCAGCTGCTCCGTGAGCTCCTTATCTGAGCAGCTGATTTAGGGCTCATGCACACGATCTTATGTATTTTGCAGTCTGCAAAACACAGATCCGCAAAAAATACAGATGACGTCTGTGTGCATTCCGTATTTTGCAGAACGGAACAGCTGGCCCCTAACAGAACATTTCTAACCCTGTCTGTAATGTGGACAATAATAGGACGTTCTATTTTTTTTTTGCAGAACGGACATATGAAAAAGGAATGCACACAGAGTAACTTAGTTTTTTTTTTTTTTGCGGACCCATTGAAATGAATGGTTCCGTATATGGTCGACAAAAAAAACCCTGAACGGACACGGAAAGAAAATACGTTCGTGTGTAGGAGCCCTTAGAATTTAAAACATATCCGTTTGATATGCTCACAACAAATTGATGAGAACTCCAGTCTTGATATATTTCCATTGAGCTGTCATGTTCCTCAAACCATTCTGAACAATTTTTGCTGGTGATTCTGCTGAAAGAGGCCACTACCATTAGGAAATACTGCAGCCATGAAGGATTGTACTTGGCCTGCAACAATAATGTGACATCCACATGAACCAGTAGTGTAACTGGAAAATGCTAGGCTCCGTAGCAAACTTCCACAGCTGCTGTATGTGTATACAGTGTAATATATTATATAAATTTAATGGCAGAACCAAGCTCATTACATAAATACACCACAACAAATCTCATTACATACCAGACCCAAGCATAGTACAGATTCCATTTGCATAGTCAGGTTAGCTCTGCCATGTTCGACATGAAACTGCAGTTCCCAGTATGGCCTGAACAGGTTAAAATTATGCTGGGAGTTGTTTCACAAACCAATGCTATCACCAATGATCACACTGTAAACCATACGAGTGACGATAGTACTGATCAGACACAGTCATTGGTAGCATTTACTTTTAGTGACTTACAGGTGACGTCTCCATCTGGTTCAGACCACCATCATGACTTCTCTCAGCCATGACTTGTCTCTGTCTCAGCCACCTAGATATCTCTAGATATCTTCAGCTTCTCCCGTTACCAACATGTTGGTACCCTATATACTAATACAAACACCTCTTAGTACCACGCTGTACCCCGAATATATCAGCAGCATACACTTTGCCTCTGAATACAATCATGCTACATACTATGTCCCCTGAAAATAAAGTGCCACACACAGAGTAAACTTAATGGTAGTGCCACACCTGAGACCATTAAAGCATTAAAGGTTTCAGGTATGGAGACTTAGGTAGGTAGGAAGGATTGATGAGTTTTCAGAATGTTCAGGTATAGTAGTGAATAAAAGCAAATCGTGTATACTGCCCTTGGAACCCTTGCCTTTTACTGTACGCAATTATTGTACGTGTTTCCAGTGTCCCATGCCATTAAAGTGTAACTGTCATATTTTTTTTATTTGTGTAATGTGTAGGGGCAGTGATACTGACCATTTTTGTAATATACTTTAATTGCTGAAATAATATATTTCTACTGGAAAAATAGCTCTAAAGTGGCCCATTTTGAGCCTTAGCAATGCTCCTCTGTCTTCTGTTTACATAACAGTGGAGACTTGCTAACATTGACTGTGTTATGTAAACAGAAGACAGAAGGATCTTGCTAAGGCTCAAAATGGGCCACTTTAGAGCTATTTTCTAGTAGAAATGTATGATTTCAGTAATTAAAGTATATTACAAAAATGGTCAGCATCACTACCCCTACACATTACACAAATAAAATATATATATATCTAAGTACATAGGGATTTGTGTAAGAATCATGGTGATTTTATTAGGTTGAATCTAATGCCCCTTTTGAATAAGGTGAAGCAGAGGACCGAGATCTAGAGAAGATTTCCCTTTTCCTTTAATTAAATCTATACGTTACCCAGTAATAACATATATCATATCTAATAGTTCAGTTTCGATAGGGAAAATATTTTAAGGTAATAGAATCTATTTATCAAGAGTTTTTGCGGGGAGGGATCTCCAGAGTAGGTAAAACGTATTTAAAAAAATGAAAAATAGGATTAGCTATTCCAGATGATTATGTATCATTCCTTGCAAGTGAGGTGGATGCAGGGGTGGTTACATGGCGCTCAAGTACATCCATGTAATGTTTTAATGTATTAGTTTGAGGAGAGTTATAATAATGCTCATCTGCAATTCTGGGAAGAAAGGGATGCAAATGACTTCTTAGCATTCCTTCTTCCAAGAATTCCAGAGGAGCGTGTATGGCCTATAAGTCTCTTCAGGCGATCAAGGCACTCTCTCCTCAAGTAGAGATAGTACCCTCCAAATGACCAGTTAAAGGGGTTGTCTCATGAAAAATGTTTACAGTTTTCAAACCAGCTCATGCATCTGAATTCTTTTGTAATTGGATGTAATTAAAAATGTATAATAGCCAATAAGTTATTCAATAAAATGCATCTGTGTAGCCCACCTGTTGTTTGTTTTGTTTCTTATTTCTCTGACCTGCTCACTGAGATGGCTGCACATGCTCTGTTTCATACTTCAGCTGCCTCCTGAGCTGTGATATAGAGAGCTGAGACACTCCCCATGACCTGTCAGCTTGATATAAATCTAGTACAGAAATGAATGGGGAGTGCTCTGGATCCTTGTGAGGTACAGGGCTGGAGCTGTGTTAGAGAGAGATTGTCATCTACTATATGATATCTGATTTTCATTTTCTTACATTAGTCATGGTATAACCCCATTAAGCCAGTACTCTGCACTGATTAGAAGCAATCATTCAACAATTGCCTGCAGATGAGATGCTGGCTTATTTAATATCCGGGTCATGCCTCAAGGTCTGTTTTAAAGGTTTAACATTGACTTATAGGATAGCTGCCTTACATCTGGTGGCATTAGAGGCAGAGCTTGCTAAGAGCTCATTTGCATCCCTTTCTTCCCAGTATAAGGGCTCATGCACACCAACGTGTGCCGTCAGTGCCCGTGCTGTGGACCGCAATTTGTGGTCCACAATACACAGGCACTCCCTGTTGGGCCGCCGCATTCGGATCGTGGACCTATTCACTTGAATGGGGTCTGCGATCCACATCCACTACTTTTTTGAGGTGCGGAGGCACGGCCAGAAACACCACGGAAGCCTCCGTTCCGCATCTCTGTGATTGCCGACCCATTGAAGTGAATGGGTCCGACATCCGTGATGCGGGCTGCACACGGCCGGTGCCCATGTATTGCGGACCTGACCGTGTGTATGAGCCCTTAGGTTGTAACACTCTTCTGGAAGCCCTAGGGCCCGTTTACACAAGCGTGTGAATGGGTCCACACCTATTCCACAAAACTGCGGAATAGGTGTGGGCCCGTTCACTTCAATGGCCAGCACGCGATCTTGCCGAGCTGCGGCTCCGTAAGAAATTATAGAACATGTCCTATCTTGTCCACAATAGCACACACGCCGGGCGGCATCCGTAGTATTGCGTATCTGCATTTTTGCGTATCTGCAATACTACGGCCATCTGAATGGCCCCTTAATTGGTTGAAAATTAAGGAAGAGATTTGTTATTACAGGAAACATGATGTATGGAGTTTGGTTTTGTATCTCTGAATATCTGGAGCTCCATAGCAACACCCATTTATTTGATTGAGAGCTTTAAAGGGGTTACGCCATGATTAATGTGAAAATAAATATCAGACATCACATAGTACATTTCTAACAAAGTAGAACCAGCCCTGTATCTCACATAGATCCAGAGATCTCCCCATTTATTGCTCTGCTAGATTTATATCAAGCTGGCAGCTCAAGGGGAGTGTCTTTTCTGCAGCAGCTCAGGAGGTGTGTCCTTTCTGCTGCAACTCTCTCCCTATCACAACTTTTGAAGGATGAAACTGAGCATGTGCGGCCATATCAGTGAGTCAAAGAAATAAGAAAAAAAAATAAACAGCAGGTGGCGCTATAGAGATACATTTTATTGAATAACTCAGTGTCTATACTAAATTTTTAATTACATGCAATACAAAAGTAATCAGATCCAGGAGCTGGTTTGAAAACTGTAGAATATTTTTGTGGAACAACCCCTATAAGAATCTGAGAGAATTTCTGAGAGAATTTATTATGAGTTAAAAGGAACAGGTTGGGGTAAATACATTTATTTTGAAGATTTTGAGAAATTCGTTTTTCTTTTAAATATGGTATATTATAAATTTGCTGCCTCAAAAATATATCAGATGCTGATGCGATCTAAGAGCCTTGTTCTCCTTCTGTGTGATGAAGAAAATTGCGAGAAAAATTGGAGTCCTATTTCTCCGGATACCTGGAATAGGATATTGAGTAATAGCCGCTCTATGTCTTTATTTTCGTTGCAGTGTATTTCCCAGCTATGTATATTTAGTGTATAGAGCTCACTTCTATCCCTCTAAGGCTGGGTTCACATTACCGTTTAGTTTTCTGTTCTTCTGATCAGTTAGAAGTACAGAAAAATAGACAAAAAAATGGATCCTGTATTTTAGGCATCCATTATACACATTTTGCATCCATTTTTAGCCATTTTTGTCTGAGGTCCGTTATCTTAGATGGAAAAAAATCCTGCATGCAGGACTTTTTTTCATGTAAAATAACAGATGTTAGAAAGAAATGGTTAGAACAGAAGAAAAATTTGCATAGTGTATGCCTAAAATACAGGATCAATTTTTTTGTCTATTTTTCTGTTCTTCTGACACATCAGAAGAACGGAAAACTAAACGGCAATGTGAACCCGGCCTTAGATGAATAGAAGTGAGCTCTATACACTATATATATACATATCTGGGAAATACACTGCAACGAAGCAGGGGGATTAATTAAATGAGACTTAGGCTACATTCATACAAACGTTTTTTGTTTTTGTTTCCGTGTCTGTTCCGTTGTTTTTTTTTTGCGGATTGGACCCATTCATTTCAACATGCTGTCCTCATCCATATGTCTGTTCCGTAGCTCCACAAAAAAAAATATAGAGCATGTCTGATTGTTACAATGAAAAAAACGGATGCAATATGCATGCCAAAAGGACGTCATTTGTATTTGTTGCAGGTCAGTGTTTTGCGGACTGCAAAACACATACGGTCGTGTGAATGTGTGAAAGTAGCCTTACAGTATGTTGGAGATGTGGGATTAATGGGGGAAAGGGTTCTTATGAATGTTATGTGGGAATGTGTTGAATCATTTTTGGGAGGAAGTCTTTTGTTTTCTCATAGAAATATTTGTCAAATCAGCATTGAGAAATCCTTTTACCTGTATTTTGGCTTCGGAAATTGTGGAATAATGTCCTAAAAAGGAAAAAATACAGTTTCTAGAGCTCTGTAACTTGCTTGGAAAGAGATTCTTAGAAAATATATATATATATCTCCAATTGTCAATAATTTGAAATCTATCGTGCATGGGCATATCTCTTAAGGCTGCAGGTTTTAATAAATGGAAATTGAGATGGAATCAATTATTGGTTAAATTGAATTCTTCCCCTTGATGGATATATAGTTTGGTTTTAGGATTATTTAAAAAAAATATATTTTTATCTCTCTCTCCCTCTCCCAAAAGGGTGGGATTATGAAATAAAGAAAAATCATACAAAAAAGTGCTACATGCTCTGTGCCTCCTGTCTGCAGTGCTACCTGCTCTGTTCCCCTTGTTTATAGTGCCAGGTTCTGTGCCCCCTATCATATAGTACCTCTTGTCTATGCCTCCTGTATATAGTGCCTTTTGCCTGTGCCCCCTTATATAGTGTCTCCTGCCTGCTGTACATAGTGCCTCTTGCTGATATCCCCTATATTATAACCTGTACCACCTGTGTATAGTGCAAACAAACTTAGATTACAGCCAGAGGGGTAATATAAAATCCAAATCTTTATTCTTAAAATTCCAAGGATACTCGACACACAGGTATACAGACAAAGTTATATTGACGCATTTACGAATGTACCCTTAGTCATAATGCACAAGCCTTGAGCATTCACGGAGATTTAAATATGCTCCTGGATCATCTAGATCAGGGGTACTCAAGTACTTTTGGTGAAGGTCCACATACCTGAGTCTGCTGTAGGATGAAGGTCAGAGCTGCAAAACAAAAAAATATATAAGGAGGGACAACACCAGTGGCATGTAGCCTTAATAGTAGTAATGCCCTCTGCACCCCCCTCCATAGGTATAAAGTCCTCTGCGCCCCCCTCCATACGTATAATGTCCTCTGCGCCCCCTCCATAGGTATAAAGTCCTCTGCGCCCCCTCTATACGTATAATGTCCTCTGCGCCCCCCCATACGTATAATGTCCTCTGTGGCCCCCTCCATACATATAATGTCCTCTGCGGCCCCCCATACGTATAATGTCCTCTGTGGCCCCCTCCATACATATAATGTCCTCTGCGGCCCCCTCCATACATATAATGTCCTCTGCGCCCCCTCCATACGTATAATGTCCTCTGCGCCTCCCTCCATACATATAATGTCCTCTGCGCCCCCCTCCATACATATAATGTCCTCTGCGCCCCCCTCCATACATATAATGTCCTCTGCGCCCCCCTCCATACATATAATGTCCTCTGCGTCCCCCTCCATACATATAATGTCCTCTGCGCCCCCCTCCATACATATAATGTCCTCTGCGCCCCCTCCATACATATAATGTCCTCTGCGCCCCCCTCCATACGTATAGTAACATAGTTTGTAAGGCCAAAAAAGACATCTGTCCATCCAGTTCGGCCTGTTTTCCTACAAGTTGATCCAGAGGAAGGCAAAAAAAACCCTGTGAGGTAGAAGCCAATTTTCCTCAGTTTAGGGGGAAAAATTCCTTCCCGACTCCAATCAGGCAATCAGAATTACTCCCTGGATCAACGACCCATCTCTAGTAACTATAACCTATAATATTATTACACTCCAGAAATACATCCAGGCCCTTCTTGAACTCTTTTAGTGAACTTACCATCACCACCTCCTCAGGCAGAGAGTTCCAGTCTCACTGCTCTTACCGTAAAGAATCCTTTTCTATGTTTATGTACAAACCTTCTTTCCTCCAGACACAGAGGATGTCCCCTCATCACAGTCACAGTCCTCGGGATAAATAGATGATGGGAGAGATCTCTGTACTGACCCCTGATATATTTATACATAGTTATTAGATCTCCCCTCGTCTTTTTTGTCCTCTGCGCCCCCCTCCATACGTATAATGTCCTCTGCGCCCCCCTCCATATATATAATGTCCTCTGTGCCCTCCTCCATACGTATAATGTCCTCTGCGCCCCCTCCATACGTATAATGTCCTCGGCGCCCCCCTCCATACATATAATGTCCTCTGTGCCCTCCTCCATACATATAATGTCCTCTGCGCCCCCCTCCATACATATAATGTCCTCTGCGCCCCCCTCCATACATATAATGTCCTCTGCGGCCCCCTCCATACATATAATGTCCTCTGTGCCCCCTCCATACATATAATGTCCTCTGCGCCCCCCTCCATACATATAATGTCCTCTGCGCCCCCCTCCATACATATAATGTCCTCTATGCCCCCCTCCATACATATAATGTCCTCTGCGCCCCCCTCCATACGTATAATGTCCTCTGTGCCCCCCTCCATACATATAATGTCCTCTGCGGCCCCCTCCATACATATAATGTCCTCTGTGCCCCCTCTATACATATAATGTCCTCTATGCTGTCCTCTTTCTATTGTAGGCAGTGTTGAAAGGATTGTCAGCTTTCTGGCTACTCTTAATCAAAAGTTTGTAAGATGACTATACAGCACTTACTAATATAGCCCATGTTAATGTTCTATATTCTCTATATTTTTGTGCTGCCCACAGCAGTGATGTGTCTGGTCACATGACCCTCCATCAGCGGCCATCTTATGGACAGGATCTCTATGTGGTCAACTGAGAAGATTAGCACAGTAACTCTGGACCAGACGGGCTAACCTTCACTTCCATCAGTGAGCCTTAGGCAATCTATGACCCTGTCACCAGTTCACTGGTTTTTCTTCTTTTCTGTAAGTAATAACCACTACACTAGAGAATCCCTACAAGACCCAGTCTTAACATTTTTAGTCCTTGGCACCCAGATTCTTACTCATTTTTTAAAACATTGTTGCTTAATATAGCCTTGACAGGATACTCAATATAATTCACCTTAATTAAAGAGGTTATTCCACTATTAAATATCATATTCACTGTAGACCATAAAAATGAACCACCGGTTAAAAAAGGTACAAAGAATTATAAATTTACTTGTATAGTATGGTGCCACCTGGTGTTCAATGTGTATAGCCATGTGCGTGTCCACCTAGTCAGCTGAGTGCTGCTGGTCACACATGCTCACTCTCTCTCCCCACAGCCAGGTGATCCTGTTCACTGCAGAGCAGCCATCATGGAAGGGCCAGAAAATGTGCAGTATTATGGCAGTATAGCTGAGAAAACTTCTTCTGAAGGGACTATATTGTCAAGAAGGAAAATGATTCTGCCCAGAGCCCACCCCTCAGCAGTACAGATTAGCAGCAACTCCAAGGGGGGCTAATGCAAAAAAATAGTAAGAAAAAGCTAAGAACAAGATCATTTAGAACAGCTATTATCTGGCTTTCAGATCTTTAGGTATGAAATGATTCAAGTTACACTGAGAGCATACATTGCCACTTTTTGTGATATTTTTTCTGTATGACTTTATAGACAGATTCTGGGCATAGACACATTAGTCAATTTTTGCCAAAGTAAGCACAGTGTATCAGATGAATGGTGCAGAGCTGTGTGTAAAGCATGTAGTGTAGAGCTGCTGGTGTGTATGTGATAGATGCACAATGTATGCCTTCTGCAGAGCTGTATGTGTAATAGTGTAGAACTGTGTGTATAATAAATGCAGTGCAGAACTGTGTGTTTAATATATACAATGCAGAGCTATGTGTGTAATACATGTACTGCAGAGCTATGTGTGTAATGTATACAATGCAAAGCTATGTGTGTAATAAATACAGTGCAGAGCTATGTGTGTAATGCATACAATGCAGAGCTATGTGTGTAATACAGGTACTGTAGAGCTATGTGTGTAATACATGTACTGCAGAGCTATGTGTGTAATGCATACAATGCAGAGCTGTGTGTTTAATATATACAGTGTAGAGCTATGTGTGTAATAAATACAGTGCAGAGCTGTGTGTAATGCACACCGTGCAGAGCTGTGTGTGTAATATATACAATGCAGAACTATATGTATAATACAGTAGATGGCTATGTGTCTTATACATACAGTGTAGAGCTGTGTGTGTAATGCATACAATGCAGAGCTGTGTGTAATGCATACAGTGCAGAGCTTTGTGTGTAATGCATACAATCAGATCTGTGTGTGTAATGCCTACAGTGCAGAGCTCTGTGTGTAATGCATACAATCAGATCTGTGTGTGTAATGCATACAATGCAGAGCTATGTGTGTAATAAATACAGTCAAGAGCTATGTGTGTAATGCATACAATCAGATCTGTGTGTAATGCATACACTGCAGACATATGTGTGTGTAATGCATACAATGCAGAGCTATGTGTGTAATAAATACAGTGCAGAGCTGTGTGTGTGTAATGGATACAATGCAGAGCTATTAGTGTAATAAATACAGTCAAGAGCTATGTGTAATGCATACAATGCAGAGCTATGTGTGTAATACATGTACTGCAGGGCTGTGTGTGTAATGCATACAATGCAGAGCTGTGTGTGTAATAAATACAGTACAGAGCTATGTGTGTAATGCATACAATGCAGAGCTATGTGTATAATACATACAATTCAGAGCTATGTGTGTAATAAATACAGTTCAGAGCTGTGTGTAATGCATAAAGTGCAGAGCTGTGTGTAATGCATACAGCACAGAGCTGAGTGTGTAATGTATACAGTGTAAAGCTGTGTGTGTAATGCATACAAGCAGATCAGTGTGTAATCCATACAGTGCAGAGCTATGTGTGTAATACATGTACTGCAGAGCTGTGTGTGTAATGCATACAATGCAGAGCTGTGTGTGTAATAAATACAGTGCAGAGCTGTGTGTGTAATGTATACAATGCATAGCTGTGTGTGTAAACATACAGTGCAGAGCTTTGTGCGTAATAAATACAGTGCAGAGCTTTGTGCGTAATAAATACAGTGCAGAGCTATGTGTAATGCATACAGTGCAGAGCTGTGCGTGTAATATATACAATGTAGAGCTATGTGTATAATACAGTAGAGGTCTTTGTGTGTTATACATACAGTGTAGAGTTGTGTGTGTAATGCATACAATGCAGAGCTGTGTGTGTAATGAATATAGTGCAGAGCTGAGTGTGTAATGCATACAGTGCAGAGCGGAGTGTGTAATGCATACAGTGCAGAGCAGAGTATAATGCATACAGTGTAGAGCTGTGTGTGTGTAATGCATACAGTGCAGAGATTAGTGTGTAATACATACAGTGCAGAGCTGTGTATGTAATTCACACAGTGTAGGGCTGTGTGTGTAATAGATACAGAGTCGAGCTGTGTGTGTGTAATACATACAGTGCAGAGCTGTGTGTGTAATTCACACAGTGCAGAGCTGAGTGTGTAATGCATACAGTACAGAGCTCTGAATGTAATACATACAATGTAGAGCTATGTGTGTAATGCATACAGTGCAGAGCTGTGTGTGTAATGTATACAATGCAGAGCTGTACAGAGCAGCACAGACGTGTATTTCTAAGGCTCATGCAGCGCACACATCTTTACTTCTGCTTGCCAGGACATTGTTATTTACTATACACTAAGGAACTACATGACACTGCTCCGGCAGCACAGGCTGACTCCTCCCACACATGGTCATGACATCATCAAAGGTCCTTTAGCCCACTAGGATTTAGCATCTCTGGTGTGTACACCCCCCGCACAGTGTGACTGCCCTGCTCTCTATACCCGTGTATACAGTCTATACCAGCAGACAGCTCGGGAGGGAGGGAACAATTTATCACCCGGCATCACATGTTAATTGAATTGCACAGCCTCTCCCCCCCCTTCCCTCTCTCTCTGGGTCTATCGATCTGCTTGTGACGTCACTATCGATAAGTTTTGCGGAAAAAAATCAAGTTCACACAGCTCAGTCCCGGGGTGACCCGGAGACTTGTGCAGGAGGCTGCAGCTGCACTTTGGGGATTACACAGCATGTCTTCTCTTCACTGGGATTAAGTGAAGAGGGAGAGAGGAGACGCTGGTCCAGCCCGGAGACGGAGTGCAGCCTGAGCAAGAATCCCCACACAGACAATATTGCTTCAATATCCCCCAAGATGGCTGCCAATGTGGGATCAATGTTTCAATATTGGAAGAGGTTTGATCTGCGACGGCTGCAGGTGGGTGAATGGGGTGCTGGGACTGGGTGGCTGGGCTTCCCAGAAGTGGGGCCCCCAGGTGAAGGGGCGGTGGTGGAGGAAGTATTGGATTGATAGTGTATTAGGAATTGATCCTCTCTCTGCCTTTGTTCACTTCAGTCATTGATCAGCAGCCGTCGAGCTCTGTGTGCAGCCATGGAGCTGTGTGTGTCTGGCAGGGGGGCTGCTATGAAACGTGTGAGTTTCCTGGACGTCTAGGCATTGAACTGATGTCCGGTTTGGGGGACCACTTATATGCATACCTAGTCTCCCTGACACAGGGGCATCAGAGGTACCTATGTCTACAGCATGCCATGCACTTTCTAAGTAGTGGGGTCTTCAGAACCATTGAAGTCTTCTAGGGACTAAGTTCTTCATAGAGGTCAGCTCTACTGAATTACTCACTGGTCATAGTGGTGATCCTGTCATTAGAGAGTGGTCATATGGGGTCAACTGTGTATGGACCAAGTGTGGATCTCACCGTGAGTGACCGGGATCTACCCGTAAACCTAATGCAACCGTGAAGCCTTGAGATCATTGTGTCTGGCCTCACCATTATTGGATATAATCCCATACTTGTAGGTCAGCCTATGCTCATATGGGGCAACATCATGACTTTATCAATAACCATAGCAAAAATCGATAGGAAATTTATTGGAAATCGTGATCGTCCATTATTGTGTTTGGTTATCATAGTCGATAATCGTGTAGAATAATGTCCAATAAAATGATCCTGACAATCAGTCCACCTCTGGCCAGTATACATGGGGGCATCATACTTGGTAGGTTTGAACTTGGGTCCTTTCGTGGAGTATCTGCTGCTGTCTTGCTGCATAGGAGTGGATATTTGATGAAAGTTACCTGCTGAATGGTAATCTTAGGACTTTTTCCAGTGCAGACAGACGCCCTGCATTGTGTAGGTCTATACAAAGCTCACTGCTCAGATCTTCTGACCACTTTAAACTTTGTATGACCAGATCCTGAGATCACAGCATGGTCCTGGGAAAGTAGCCTCACTACTTGACCCTTTTGCTCCTGCTTTCCTTATATAAGGTGCTGAAAGGGTTCTCACCCGAGGGTACATGACTTGTCTATTACACTGGGGAGCTGGCACATTGATGCTGAGCCAAAAAATACAACAGTTAATGTGTGGAGGGGGGCTGATGTGCTAAATTATAGTGCACCCCACGTTACAGTGCTTTAGCTTCATATACAGTGTGCATAACCTAATATTTATCAGTGTTACCCAGTGTTTTACCATGTAGTATGTACTGGTGACTTGCATTATTCCTTCCTATGTGCATAACCTTACTTTTGTCAGTGTTAAACCTCATCTGCCACTTCTCTGCCCAAGCATCCAATCTATCCAGATCCATCTATAGCAGTATATTGTCCTCTGTAGTATATATATATATACAGTATACTGTCCTCAGTAGTATATATATATATATATATATATATATATATATATGCAGTATACTGTCCTCTTCTGTGTTAAATACTTTACACAGTTTAGTGTCATTTGCAAAAATTTATATTTTACTGCAAGCCTTCTACAAGATCATTAATAAATATATTGAAGAGAATTGGGCCCAATACTGACCCCTATGGTACCCCACTAGTGACAGTGACCCAATCTGAGTGTGTACCGTTAATAACCACCCTCTGTTTTCTATCACTGAGCCAGTTACTTACCCACATACAGATATTTTCTCCCAATCCAAGCATTCTCATTCTGTTTAAGTCCAGATATATGACATCTATTGACTCACCCCTGAACAGTCTAGAACTTATCTCCTCATGGAAACTGATTAGATTAGTTTGACATGACCGATCCCTCATGAAGCCATGGTGAGATGGAGTTATTTGCTTATTTTCATTAAGATACTCCAGGATAGCATCTCTTAGAAAACCTTATGGTAGTTTCATTTTCCATGTACTGCTGCTAATATTGTCTATAGTATCTCTCTATAGTATCTTGTTTTTTTACCTGCACAAATACTGTACTTAGAAATTAATCTCTTTTCTTCCAATGTTGTATGTCTATCTATCTATCTATCTATCTATCTATCTATCTATCATCTAGTATCTATCTATCAGTCTATCTATCTATCTATCTATCTATCTATCTATCATCTAGTATCTATCTATCTATCAGTCTATCTATCTATCTATCTATCTATCTATCACATCTATCTATCTGTCTATCTATCTATCTATCTATCTATCTATCTATCTATCAGTCTATCTATCTATCTATCTATCTATCTATCACATCTATAGCTACTATCCTATCTATCTATCTATCTATCTATCTATTATCTAGTATCTATCTATTTAACTATCTATCTATCTATCTTGTACAGCTGTCTATTATCTATCTATCAATCATCTATTCTCATAGCTATCTATCTCATTATCTATCTATCTATCTATCTATCTATCTATCTATCATCTATTCTCATAGCTATCTATCTCATTATCTATCTATCTATCTATCTATCTATCTATCTATCTATCTATCTATCTCTATCTATCTAGTATCAATCTATCTACCTACCTATTGATCATCTATTTTCATATCTATATCTATTTATCTATCTACCTATGATTTATCAGACTTTGGTATAGATGTTCACCTATATATGTGTAATGTTCCCATGCGGTGCAGTGAGCTCAGATGACAGGCTGGATACAGGGCATGCTTCTGAAGCCTATGGTAACCTATCCAGGGACGGTTGTGTTTGCAGGGAGTGCATGCTTTAATTGTCTCCTCGCCCTGTGCTGGGGAATGGTAAGTGTATTCCCTGCTAATGTTTGTGAATCAGACCTGGGCATTCTCAGGGCAGCGACTCCTTATTTATGATTGATGTCGTGTAACATAAGGAATGACAGGAGCATGGCAAGCAGATATGTGAGGAGGCAGGAGCAGGTTGAGATGTGCTCAGGGCTGGCTGCGATCCTCCCATTGTTATTCAGGTCTGCAGGATTTCAGCTTGCCCTGGTATTTGGATTCATTCATCCCTGAATGTCAGTTAACAACATTTTCATTAAGCAACTAATATTCAGTCTCTAACCTTTAGTCCTCCTGCTTTTAGTGCTGGGATTGGCTGCCTGTGTTTTTTAAGCTTCCTGGAGCTATACATTTTATTAGATTAAAATGACCCCTTCCAGTCGTCTTTGGGTCACCTAATTCTGCGTGCAGCTGTAGCGGTACTGGTCTGTGAAATTACCAATAAGCCTTTTGTTCTAACGTATAGACAGACAGCTGACCTTCCGTGTAGATTTGCTTAATGCATATTGTATACAGCCATCCCTAAACCTTAAACACTGGCTATGCACATATACCGAGCCCGGAATAATAACCTGCCCTGTTTAATCTCAAACCGCTGTCTAGCTGCTCATTTACATGGATATTAAACAAGCTTATCCCTCTAGGAAATCACAACCTACAAATGCTTTGGAGAGGGACACAACACAAGTTCTTTTTATAGAGCACACGGCCGCTATATTCAGCAATAATACATTGAGGCTTTTAGGAAAATGACTTTTTTAATATCCCAGTATAAAACTGCTGAGGTTCATGAGTATAAATGGAGCGTTCTGCTGATGCGCTGCCGTTTTGTTGTTTATTAGGAGAAGATTTTTTTTTTGTTCTTTTACTAAGCCCGAGAAGCAAAATCACCACTTTAGACTGATGATCTATGCAAGGTCTTGATTTGGTTTCTTCTACGTAGTCCATTAGGTAGCTGGCAAAAGTAAACCCCTTAATCTGGTCAAGCATAGCCTGAATTTTCCATCAGATCGGGTTAATAATCGGGCTCTCTTGATGGTTGACTCATGATGACATTGTAGGAAAGGATTCGCCCAGCATTGTGCTATCCACATGGCAGGGGTTTAGAAAATGGGCAGATATGTCTTATACATTACCATAAAGCCAAACATAAAATAAAAAGATACGGGTACATTTACTAAGACTGGCGATTTAGATGCTGGTCTTAGTCTATGTCCGCTGGCACTTGATGCACCTAACTTGGCACTGGCCATGGAACTTGCTCAAATGTACACCAGCTCCCTTACTGGCGTAGATTTAAGTAATTTTCTATGACAAAAACAGGTGTAGAAAATGATAAATTAGATGGGCTGACCACCTCGCCCCCTTACACTTGGTAAAGTTGTGTGAGTTGGGACAAATCGCAGATTTGGCCGCAAATCCCCTTTGCAACCAAATGTACGACAAAACGCCAGGTTGGGATTGTGTATTATCAGTTCTTTATTTAATGATTCACATATTTATATACTGCCTATATGATTTTGTTTCCAAGAGTTTGCTATTCATATATAGGTGTTTATCTTTCACTATCTTTGGTCTAAACGTCCTACACACAATTGGACATTTGGCGGCCTGTGCGCAGCTTTAAGCTAGTTTCATATCTGTGGCAGAACTCTCCGGCAGGCTGTTCCGGCAGAGAACAGCCTGACAGAGTTCTCCATTGCCGGATACTGCCACCCACCTGCCAGACCCCATTGACTATAATAGGATCCAGCAGAGTTCTGGGTGCTACCTGGCAAATATGCCAGGAATTGGTTGGACAAAAACTGCTGCTCGCAATGTTTTTTGTCTGATTGATTCCCGTCTTTCTCTGCTGGAACAGCCTGCTGGAGAGCTGTGCCACCAAGGTCTCAAATGTAGTTTACTAACATAAGACAAGTGTATCAGGCTATAGTGGTTGGTAAAGGTCTATGACCTTTAATGACTGTGGACCCAGCTCATTCCTAGTCCACACCAGCTTGAACATTGTGTATTAGAGACAGATAAGAAAAGAAATTTGTTGTCAAAGCCAGTCAGACAGGCATGTCCCAGTGTGAAGCCACAAGTGAAGCTGGTGGAGTGAGGTGGACAGAGATATTAGAAAAAGAGCAAACAACAGATGGCGCCACACATAGATTTCATTGAATAGCTCAGTGGCTATACTAAAAATTTAATTACAAACGCATTCAGATTCAGGTGCTGGTTTGAAAACTTTAGAATATTTTTCATGGGAAGATCATCTTACAGACCTATGTCCCATCAACTGTGACATTAAATTCTCACAAACAGTGTCTACCAGGTTGGCAGGCCATATGCCAGATCTGATTCAACAACATCAAAATGTTTTTTTTAGGGAGCGGTATGTAGTTAGTAATCTCCATAAGTTAATTACGATACTTGATTGGGCCGCGGCCAGGCCACAAAGTATAATGAAATCAGCAGCAGTTATCTCTCAGGATGCGGAGAAAGCTTTAAATATTGTGGAGTGGTCCAGGCTCAATCTAGTCTTCAACAAAGTGGGAATTGATTGGAGTTTTTATGATTTTATACATTATATATATATATATATATATATATATATATATCCTCTCTCTTCCAGGTCGGGTGTTGGAAATATTCAGATTATATGAAGTAAATGGTACCCAATATCATCATGACTGTTTAATCCAGCAATCAAATCTCTAGTCAGATATCTATTAATTATACATTATGGTAGAGGAATATAAGTGAAGTAATAAGATAGTATATTATTTGTGTCCAATGTGGAGGAAGACATTGGACATGTCATGGAAGGTATTAATTGAGTTCAAAATTTATACAAATCCAAGGTTCTGATGCTTGCCCCTGGTGCAGAAGTGGGTTGGAATAATAAGAAGGTAGGTTTGAGGATCTCCAATTCTCCAAGATTGGTAATGACCAATTTAAGCTTTGCCAAGATAATATCTATCCTTGAGAAAATAAGAAAAAAAGTTAAATTAATAGAAAGATCCTCCATTCTCTGTGTTTGGTAGCGTAAATTTGCTACAGATCATAAGAGTACTAAGGCTTCCGTACCCAAATTCTTGAGCACAAACATATTAATTAATTTAGCTTTCTCAAAATGTATCTGTATTAAAACAAAGCTAAAAAGTAAAAATGTCAGTATCTGGACTAAATAATCTTTATAAATAAGTATAGGGTTTAATTTGCCAACATACAACTATTTAACCTTTAGATATGCGTATAAATGGGAAATGCTGGCACTAATAATACATGAGAACATGAATAGAAAGATGTAAATAAATACATAAATAAATGATAAACATGAGAGGGGGGTTGAACTAAAGATGTGACGATTTGAAGGGTAATATGCCATGTTTTTTTTAAGGAACACATGGTGACATGGAGAATTATTGTCATTACCGATATACGTCTCATAATGGATCATCCGGAAATAGTTCAAAAGTCTTCAAAAGGAAAAGGGACAAGGGATTGGGTGACTGAAGGGATTTGGGTAATATTCACAAAATGGAAGAATTAGTTAATGAAAAGGCATTGAAAGATTTTTTTTTATTTTATGCACAAGTAACACAGTCCACGGGATCACTGTAATGATTTCACAGGTTTTTCCACATTTCACAGGTTTTTGAGTTTTCAAAGTAGCAAAAGATAAGTTGGCATCACAAAAGTATTAGGTGATAAAAGATATACACATGGTGCAAGTCGGTTCAAGTCAGTAAGTGGAGAAGTGGAAATAAGAGCTAACTTCTAAGCAGCGGTGCACCACCAATGAGGCCAGGTGAGGTGATCGCCTCAGGCAGCACCAGGTAGGGGCAAGAGGGGGGGGGGGCAGCAGAAGGGCCATGGGTAATGAGCGCTTTCAATGTGACAAATGGGTTAGGTTTGCTTGGGGGGGGGGCATTGTTTGAGTTTTCGCCTCAGGTAGCAGAAGGGCCAGGTGCACCCCTGCTTTTAAGTTACAAAAGATATCTAAAATGTGGGTTGAAAAAAAAAAGCTGATGTGTGACTTGTGTATGGTGTTTTATGGTAGGTTGGTTTTAAGGAGAAGTTTTACCAATGATAAATTCAGAAGCAGATTCCTGTATATTTCTGTTACATGTGAATTTGACCATTTTTCACAAAAGTATTGGAGATTAGTGAGCTTTAATATCGGAAAACAAATCTGGCTGAATTCCAGACTCCTGTGTATGAATGCTGTGAATGAAAATTAAAGATATCTGGTACTGGCTGAAATGGGAGCACAGAATAATTCAGAGAGTAAAGCCCCTATTAGACTACCTGATAAGTGGTCAAATTATCGGGAAGAAGTGTTCATTCTCGATAATTGGCTCATATAATCTAGGCGGTTGATCAGAAATGAAAGATTGCATGCTTGTCGGCTGATGAAAGATGCCCATTTATCGGCGGCACATCCTTCTGTGTAATCAAAAAGGTGCTGCCGATAATCAACAGAATTGAATAGGGGAAGAAAGACTGTGGCAGCAATGTTTTTTTTCGGCATTCAGTATGCATCGGCCTGTGTAATGTGATAACACTTCTATCGATGCTTTCTCTGTCCGAATATCGGGCACCCTTACATGCAAAAACAGTAAAAACTTAACATCAAGAGTTCCACAAGTCAGAAATTGGTAGATTTAAAAGGGGTCGACACTAAATATGCTACAAAAAGTCAATCCCCGCAATTTCCAGTACTGCAGCTCCGGTCCAGCAGCAGCGACATATCCGTATTCCTCACATTACCGATGCAGCAGATCGCTGGCCTGGTTGGTCTTGTCAATCAATCACAATTTTATACAGATTGAAAATTCTTTTTACATCAGATTTTTTTGTCATTCCAGTGAGGCTCAAACAGAAATCTAGCTTTGCTAGCGAAATAGTAATGTGTGCTTTGAGCAGTCTGTGCGTGGCTGGCAATAACAAGTGAATGATCTGTTGATTGGGTGATAGCAGCAGAGAGAGAATAAAATATGATTCATCTTAATTCCTGCAGAATCTGGATTACCATGTTTATTGCACAATAACAGTAAGAGGAGCTCTTATTCTCATGCTTCACTGGGCATACTAAGCATGTCATAAAAAACGCCTGAATGAGGTGAGGTGAGCATTTAGTATTTTTCCTAAAAGGTACAAACTTCGAATTTGGAAAGGTGTAGTATGTAAAAACGTAAACTTCAAAAAAATTACATTAAGAATACATTGGGGAGCAATACTATCACCGCCTTGTGTGGGATGTCAATGCTCCTAGTGATCTTCATAATGAAATGCAGTTGGGAAGAGGCAGTCTTAAAGTGTAACTGTCATTTTTATTTAATTTGTGAAATGTATAGGGGCAGTGATACTGACCATTTTTGTAATATACTTTAATTACTGAAATCATACATTTCTATTAGAAAAATAGCCCTAAAGTGGCCTATTATGAGCCTTAGCAACGCTCCTCTGTCTTCTGTTTACATAGCACAGTCAGTGTTGAGCAAGTCTCCACTATTATGTAAATAGAAGACAGACGGGTGTTACTAAGACTCAAAATGGGCCACTTTAGAGCTATTTTTCTAATAGAAATGTACAATTTCAGTAAAGTATATTACAAAAATGGTTAGTTTCCCTACCCCTATTCATTACAAAAATAAAAAAAGAATGACAGTTACACTTTAAATCTCAGAAATTTTACTGCTAATGTCTTCTGCTGGTAACTGGAAGGGCTCCACTTTGTAGAAAGTGATTTCCTGACATGTCCTATTCCTTATAGGGACACATACTACTGTGTCTCTCCATACCTTCTCTCTGGGCTTGAGCTATCCTGAGATAACTGACGTGAGTGGACTAGCTTTGAAAAATCTAATTTTACATTACATCACATTACATTGTGAGTGACGCTATAGAGGTTTTGTAAATGAAGCCCATAGCTTAATAGCAAAATATGATTACAGTTAAAGGGGTTGTGTCGTGAAACATATTCTACATTTTTCAAACCAGCACCTGGATCTGAATACTTTTGTAATTACATTAAAAATTAAAAATTAGTATAGCCACTGAACTATATGGATCTGTATAGCTCCAACTCCTGTTATTTTCCTTATTTTTTGTCCATCTCACTGAGCTGGTCGAGCGTGCTCAGTTTAAATCTTCAACTTCGACCAGTCATATGTTCTGTTAGAAGTTGTGGCAGTTACAGGGAGAGAGGTGCAGCAGAAAGGACATGCCCTCTGAGCTGCTGGGCTGAAGATAATCTAGCAGAGCAATGAATGAGGAGATCTCTGGAACCCTGTGAGGTACATGGCTGGTTCTAGCTTTGTTATAAAGAGATTGTCATGTCCTATATGATGTCTTATTTTCATCTTTTATATCGATCATCCCTAAGAATATATTCTTAAATTCAAATCCCTAATTTAAAAAAAAAGTATATTTTGCAAGATTTGTTTCTCCCCACCAGTTCAGTTTGCCTTAGGACTCATGCACACGAAAGTATTTTATTTCCGTGTCCGTCCCGTTTTGTTTGCGGATCGTATGTAGAACTATTCATTTTAATGGGTCCGCAAAAAAAACGGCATTCCATTTTAGTATGTCCGTTCCGCAAAAAAAAGAAAACATGTCCTATTATTGTCCGCATTACGGACAGGGATAGGACTGTTGAATTAGGAGCCAGCTTTTCCATTCCGCAAAATACAGAATGCACATGGACGTCATCCGTATTTTTTGGAGATCCGTTTTTTGCAGCCCGGTTGTGTGCATGAGCCCTTATACTGAGTGTTTGGACATGACTGACCCTTCTGGTGGATAGTGATTGACACCATTCTGTTACTGGTGCCATATTATAGACAGAGCACTCCCCCATGGTTCTGGAGTTAGCGTACAGCGGCCCCTGGACACCCATGATGTGAGATTCGGATGCAGTTTTGACGGCTTTCAATGTTTTCTATGAGGAATGGTGAAGCCTGCTTCTCATATCAAACGTCTGTGACTCCAGACAAAGCCTGCAGTATGATTAAAATATCATAACCTTGCAATGCTGTGAATTGAATCCATTTTTACATAGCAGCTATGTAACTGCTCCAGCATCCATTAGATGATATGACAGCTTGACTTATCTAAATGTGTTATCATTTAGCAGTATGTCAAAATTTCTCTTTATGTAGATGACAGCGGTAAATAAGCCATCAGTTCAAGCAGCTAGTGCTTCTCTGCAGAAGTCGGAATTTCTGGATTTGTCATAATGACACATTATTACCTGAAATGATAGGCTGTTTATTTCTACCCTTTGTGCACACAAAAGACATTGTGTAGCCCTGCTGCTTGTGGACCGTGTCACCTCCGTATTGCTTAATCCTAGAACCCTTTGCAAAGCCAAACCTAAATAATACCATTGTAGGTTGGCATTTTTTATCACTAAATTACATATTTCATATATTAGTCATTTTATACGTTCGTATTAGAATATTTTTGTTCAGCTTTGGACGTTATTTTTTTCTCTCCGGGTTGCAGGATGTGGAGATGTAATTATTTTCAGTTCTTTTAGCAATTATATTGGTTTTCTCTTTAGGTGGCCCTGAAGCTCTGCACTGTGGAGCCTTAGGGGCTCTGTTGTGCCATGTGTAGCGCCATATTACAGGGTCATTGTGCATTTATGAGCGCTCACCTCCCACAGACTTCAATAGAGAGGGCAGCGGGCAAGCACAACCACCTCTCCATTGAAGTGTATGGAAAATGCAGAGACCTGCACTTATCAAGCATTTACGGAATATCCTTTAAATATGTCATAAATAAGAAAGTTACAGGTATAAAGTGATGAGAACAGGGGGCACTAACCCTATTTACTATATTATTCAAATAATTTACGTTTTTTAAAATGTATTTTATACACTTATATAGCGCTACTATATTCCACAGTGCTTTATAGACATGAGCATCAGGCTGTCCCCAATGCAGCTCACAATCTAAGGTCCCTATCACTATGTCTTTGGAGTGTGGGAGGAAACCGGAGAACCAGGAGGAAAACCACACAAACACGGGGAGAACATACAAACGCCATGCAGATGTTGTCCTTGGTTGGATTCGAATCTAGGACCCAGGAAACAAACAGTTTTAAACATAGCATGTAAGCATACAAATTCCACTACACCACTGTCTGTCCTATCTAGTTCTGTAAGGAGGAGGAATTAAAGCGTGTCAGTCCCCTGACTAGAAGAAGTAACAGTGTATGCAGCAGTGTCCAAAAGACTCAAGCAAATATTGCTGCTTATTTGTCACTTACTGAAGATTCATTGTCTGCTCCATGTCCCTGACCCTTGTATATGGGCCGAGGATATGGACAATTATTGGGGACATGTGTTCATACGAGCACACATTCCCGATAATTGCCGGTGATCACCCAATAAACTGATGACAGATACTCATTTGTCAGGTGATTGCAACTTTTATGTGGCACCTAATATCCTTGTGTGTGGGCAGCATATCGTCCTGTGTAATCAGGCATGGAATCTGTATAGGGATGAATGATCGTAGAGTGATCGTTCATCCCCACACAGAGGGGATGATTGCTGCAATGATCAGGAACAAATGGTTCATACGTCATTGAAAAGGGCCCTTTCACTTAGGATAAAATACTGCAGTTTCATAAAGATCTGGCATATGCAGTAATTGTAAGGGATTGTAAAATTAAGCCTTTGGCTAGTACATTTTTTTTTGTCAGATTCATTGATTTCAGTCCCTGTCGTTGTTTTTGATAGCAATAACTTCAGATGACATGTACCATTATAGCGTGTGAATCCACAATTACTCTTGGATGTGTACAGAAAGAAGTAAGAAGAAAAGGGGTACCGTGTCCAGAGAATTTGGGGAGGTCACTGGGTAATCCAACCAAAGCCATGTGTGCTCTAGTGATTGGCATTACTGTCACAAGGCTACCCACACACAGCTGAATCATTTTGAGCCTATAGATTGGTGTGCGTTTCCTTCCAGACTTATTGAGTGATTACATCAAAACATAAATGCTGAAGCTGAATTATGGAAGCCTCTGTCTATGTGCAGGGCAAACCATAGATATCGGGATCAGCTTGTATGGACCTAGAGAGCGCTATATGAACCTGAACAAGAAAATTATTCAAATCTTTTTAGACATAGCCTAGGTTTCTTGGCACTGCAGAAAGTTAATTGTTGTTCTGTGGCCGAGAGCAGTTTGGATTTCTGAGTAAAGTTCTGATATTAACACGCTTTTTTGTCTGTATTGCTCTAGTTGGCAATAACCGTATCAGCGTCTTAATCACTCGCACTGTGTATACATATAGCTGTATGTTTGCATTTCCCAGAAAAAATATGTATAGTTTCATAACAAAATTTGGGTAAATGTAAATTATCTCTTCTAGACTGGATGAAATCCACAGTACAGGAAAGCGAAACAGAGCTCACTTCTAAATTAGGTGTATTTCTGGCGCATATTGCTGAGTAAAGGTTCTTCAAATGTGCGAATTTCCCCCACTCATGCCAGGTCTAAAAAGTGGGCGTGGGTGGGGAAAAGGAACGAGCCAGTAGGCCCACCTCTTTCATCACCTGTTTTAGGGAAATAAAATGGTCTAAATGTACGCCAGCAAGGGAGCTGGTGTAGATTTAGAAGCATTGGTGGATCAGCCGAAGTTATGTAGAGACCGCCTCTACTTCTTAACTCCCACGGATTCACCGCCAGGTATAGGGTCTAAAACGCCAGTCTTAATAAATGACCCCCATTGTGTCCCTTTTAACCTTACTATATAATGCATCTATTACACATCTGCCCCAGATTACCTACGGTTCTGTAGTGTGGAACTGTGGGCACTAGGTGCCACTGTATGGTGCCTCAGTACGGCATCATGTTGTGGAGATATTCTGTCCTAGAAGCAATGGCAAGGGCAAATGCTTCCATGATATGGAATTCAGGATTATTCTGTGCTCTTTATGCTGCTGTATGAAAATGGAGGCATACACAGGCAAAGTATACAGGTAAAGTATATACAGGGGTGCACCACCTAAAAGGCCAGGTGAGGCGATCGCCTCATGCAGCACCAGGTAGGGGCAAGAGGGGGGGCGGCCGAAGGGCCATGGGCAATGAGCGCTTTCATTGTGACAAAGGGGATAGGTTAAGAGATTGGCATGGGGGGGGGGGGCATTTCAGTTTTTGCCTCAGGCAGCAGAAAGGCTAGGTGCACCCCTGAGTATATAGACTGCTATGGGTGACATATTATAGCTACCGACAACTCTGAGAGTATACAAGGTCATAATATGTCAGTGTGCACAGGGCCTTACTGTTTTTACAGTTATCACATGCTATCTTCTTCATTTGCATGAATACTTACTCTTTCCCCCCTGGAAATAGACATGGAATAGCTCAGCTCTGCCATCAGAGCTTCTTCTTCTTGATAAGAAGAAATGCAGTGAATTCTGAATGTAGCTGTAGAAGTGACTGGAGAGCAGGGACTATGGTAGAGTCATACTGGGATTCTCTGGTCTTCTGCGATAAACACTAAGGCCTCTTTCACATGTCCGTGATAACACCGTGACATCATGGACAGTGGTTCATCCATGAAGAATCTGTGTTTTGTTCCGTGTGCCCATTTTGTGTTCTCTGGCAACAATCCGTGAAAACTATGACCCAAACACAGATACCATCCATGTCCGTGGTTTTCATGGCCCCATAGACTATAATTTGCGTGAAAGATCCGTAATCATGGACAAAAATAGGGTAGGGAACACATTAAAGGGCTTCTCCGGCCCCTACTTCAAAATTGGTCTTTAAATGTAACCTGTGGAGGGAAGTGTATTGCATAAATATTTACCCTCCGCAACTCTTGCATTTCCTGGACCCTCTTCTGGTCCCTCACTGTCTTCTTCTTTTCCTCTCTGAAGCAGGACATGGCACATCATCACTGACGTCACTGCCTCCTGCCGGCCTTCCTCGGTCGCAATGTCTGCACACTAGTGCGGATGCGCCAGGACCGCCGGCCATCTATTCAGTACACAGGCTTCTCTGTGAAGCTGGTACTGACTCATACACAGCACAATGTAAGTGGCTGATCACTATGTGGATGTCACTGGGGGGGAGGTCACTGTGGATGGCATTAGGGGGTACTGTGGATGGCATTGGTGGACACTGGATGACACTTTTGTTGGCACTATGGATGGTGTTTGGCAGCACTGTGGATAGCATTGGGGGGCACTGGATGGCACTTTGCAGGCACTGTGACAGGCACCTTGGGGGATCTGTGGATGTCATTATTATGGGAGCACTGTGGTTTTCACTGTCATGGGGCACAATGGATGTCATTGTTATGGGAGTGCTGTGGATGTCACTGTTATGTGGGTACTGTGGATGTCACTGTTATGGCGGATCTGTGGATATCACTGTTATGGAGGCACTGTGAATGTCATTGTTATGGGAGCTCAGTATGAATTGCAGGCCACATTTTCTATGCTGACCATGGCCTTCCTGACCCGCACTGAATGTGTGATAGTAATGTATAATACAACCAGTCTTTATCTGACTGTGGGACGATTGTTGTGTACTCATATTATCATGTATACATATCCCACGATCAGATAAGACATTGGCTATATCATACATTACAGTGATACAGTCAAGTTCGGGTCAGGAGAGTGCGGTCACCCTGGGAGATGTGATCTGCACCTGGACATGCTCCCTTGGATGATCATGGTGGTACCACATGGAGTGTCACACATCAATTGTCAAAATAAACATGTCAGCAGGCAGGACCAAAAAATATAGGATTAGGCCTCGAGCACATGACTTTATCTGTTTTGCAAGTTGAGCATCTGCTAAATAAGGATACAGTCCGTGTGCGATCCACATTTTTTGCGGACGCATTGACTTCTATGTCAAACCCATAGAGGTGAATGACTCTGCAAAAAAATGTGGATCGCACACTATGGTATCCTTGTTTTGAGAACTTACAGATGGCAAAACGGAGACGGTCGTGTGCATGAGTCTTTAGAAACACACTTCAGCAGGCAGTATCATACAATATGGGATTAGATAAACAGCTCAGCAGGCAGTATTGCACACATCAGGCTGTGAATCAGGCACAGCAGTCTGTATCGTACATAGATTCAGATGTGCTTGGATAAGTTTGCTGATTCAAACTGTTTATTACACTCTGTAGATAGAGAGGGAAGAGCCGGTGGACTGTCAGTGATGTGATGTAGAGACAGTAGCAAGATTCATGTATGAGTGTAGTAAGATGGCCACAGGAGATATAGTGGTCGTAGCTCCTGCAGACTGAGCACTGTGGGGGCGGGGCCAGCCTGCGACTCATCACTATGCAGAGCAGCTATGTAAACAGGAAGTTGTGAATATAAACAAATCTGATAGGCAAGTCTGATGCCCAGACAGGGGGAAAGAAAGCACAGACATGAAAAACAGTTATTGGCATATAAAGTATAAACATGGTGAGGGGAGTTAGGAGCACATTAAAAAATTTGATTTTGGGACTGAACAACCAATTTAAAGTCAATGGGCACGTGTGTTGTCCATGGAGACTACAGACAGTACATGTCCCTGATCCACTGACATGTAAAAGAGACCTTAGGAGGGAAGTGCTGATTTACATAACCCAATAACACTATTTTTTTGTATTTTAGCTGTGGTCTTTAGATGCTGCTTATATTCAGTGTTTTCGCACATCATTAGAATAGCTTGAAATGCCATTAATCTGCTCATTTGAAAGAGGCCAAGGGAAATGACTGTTTTTTACCACTTGGTGCCAAATGTTCAGACAGTGATGACAAGACCTAATAACAATATATCTTGAATTCAACTAGCAAACTCCTTAGATCATTTCAGACAAAAATGAGCAGATTCCCACAAATTCATCTAAGGGCAAGCAAAGACTGTATACCCGAGGTAATTAATCTGTAAGTGGTTCTGCTTTAAGACAAATCATGGAAACAAAATAACATTAAACTGCCATGAGACAGTGGCAGTGTCGTATACAGTAATCATCCACATCAATTTCCACATTCTAACTAGCTTGAATACTGGCCCTATGAGTCACTGCTATTACATGAAGTTCTGTCATAAGGTCACAGGCAAAGAGAATCTATTAACAAAGCTGGTAATTATTACAAATCTCTGCATCACAAAAAACAAATATAAACTTATAAACTATGTTAGGCTACTTTCACACCTGCGTCAGCAGCATCCGTTTGTGAGATCCGTCCCAGGGTCTCACAAACGGTCCTGAACGGAACCGTTTGCCCCTAATGCATTCTGAATGGATAAGGATCCGTTCAGAATGCATCAGTTTGCCTCGGTTCCGCCTCCATTCCGCTCTGGATGCGGACACCAAAACGCTGCATGCAGCGTTTTGGTGTCCGCTTGACCGAGCGGAATGGAGGCGGATCCATCTCCACTCCAATGCAAGTCAATGGGAGCGGATACGTTTGCTAATGCACAATAGCAAACGGATCCGTTCCCTATGGAACTTTTAATGGAGATCAGAACGGATCCGTTTTGCCTATGTAAAAGATAGGCAATGCGGATCCGTTCTGAACTGATGCGAACGGATGCGAACGAATGCATTTGCGTACGGATCCGTTCGCAAGTGCATTGCGTGCGGATCCGTCCAAACGCAAGTGTGAAAGTAGCCTTACTATGTTTTCACTTTTCTCATTATATCTATAAAATTCCCATGAATGGCTACACCACTGTACATCGCACAGCAGCTGCCCACTCTAATGGTTTCAGTTGCTCTACATTTCGGTAACTGCTATAAACATTTAAGATTTTTATTGTTAAAGGGGTTTTCGTTCCACCATCTCATCCCCCTAGACAAGTGGAAGCAACCAGTCCTGCTCACATTGTAGGACAGGTTGCTGGCAGCCATTTTAAATCATTACCCAAGAACCCCTTTAAAGAGTGCTCTTGTCTCAAGAAATATGTGTCACTTTCTTGGACAATTTGCAGTATTCATTTTGCAAACTCTATTACTTTGTTTCAGTCTTGTTTGGTTACACAGGCAAGATGGTCCTACATTTGCAAGCCTGTGGTTGGTTATCTAAGTGTACTGGTTACTTTGTGTTCCTCTATTGAAGGGGTTTTCAATGTTACCAAAACTATTTCAAACATTAAAGGGCTTTAAAGCTAATGAAAAAAAAAACTGACAGCGCCTTTATGTGTCTGACTGCTCACCAGGCAAAGTCAACATAGATCAATAGATATTCTTCTTTTTCATTTTTCTGTCTAGCTCTGTGCTGCACATTTGTTTCAATGCTACTACAGCTTGCAAGGGGAGGGAATATCATGTAAAGGACTACAATTCCCATGATTCCTCTCTCTCACATTTATTCTCTATTTACAGCTGCCTTCATCCTTCTGTGGTACGGTGTAAGGTAGTGCTGTGATTAAAGGGGTTATGCAATGATTGATATAAACAATAGAAATCACATAGTACATGACAAGTTCTTTCTAACAAAAATAGAACGCAGCGTTGTATCTCACATGAATACAGAGATCTTCCCATTCATTGCTCCAGTTGTTCTGCTTTATTCTCATTGGACTGACAGCTCAGGGGGTGTATCCTTTCTGCTGCAGCTCAGAGGGCAGGTCCTTTCTTAGGGGGCTTGTCCTTTCTGCTGTAGCTCAGGTTGCAGGTTGCATGTCCTTTCTCCAGCAGCTCTCTCCCTGTAACTGCCACAGCTTCTACGAGTAGATACGGCTGATGGCACATCAAGGATGGAACTGAGCGTGTGCGTCCATGCTCATCCAGCTCGGTAGGTGGATATGCAAATTACTATATAGATTACACACCAGGAGGCACCATTATAATGAAGTCAAAAGAATATTTCACAACAGTAGCATGTTTGTAACAGAGAGTATATTACAAAAATATACCTCTTTTTTTCTTGCGGAATAATATTAAAATAACATTTAATGCTAGCACAGCCCCTTTAACTGTCTGCATACACAATACATCTCTCCCTTTAAAATTACTGCAATTACAGCAAAATAAACCTTGCCTAAAATCTTCTGCAACCACCACCTGGCAGCAAATAAAGTACAGAGCTAATGGATAATTGTAATAAAAAGTGATTATGTTATAAATAAAAATAAAATAAAATAATATATATAATGCTGCAGCACATGATATAATATATGGATCTTTAAATCTATAATGGAAATAATAAGTCAGTCTTTGTAAAGGCAGGCTTTGCATTTGCAGCAAACAATGGTGTAATAATATTATTGTGTGGCATTGACAGTGTCTACTGAGTTGGATTAATCGCATTGGGATGACGTGCATTGCATAGTGATTACATACCGACTGCCATTGACCTCAATGACACTTAGCATATTGATCCTCCTTGGATGAATCCCAACCACAGTGGGGGAGATATAATAAGATTGGCGTTGCAAACGCCAGTCTTCATATAACGTCCATCGGCGCAGAATACGCCAAATATATTAAGAGGTACAGCTCTCGTAATAAATTTCACGCGTGGCAGAATTTCAAATCTACGACAGCTTTGAGCTGGCGTAGATTAGAGATATCATTTACGTCAGTTCCTGTTTTAAATAATAGTAAATCCAGCGGGCTGCGAGAGGCTAAGCCCCACCCACTTTTCTCGCCAAGTCGCAAATCATTACACAATTATGGCGTGCTCCATCATTTGTGACTTTTTCATACCACAATAAGTGGCGTACAGGGGCGAAGCTAAAGGCTCATAGGTCCTGGTGCAAGAGTTCAGCTTGGCCCCGATTCCCTCAGTTCTTTGTGGCCAGGGGCAGGGGCGCATAGCCTTCATGCCGCCTGAGGCAAAAATTGAAATGGCACCTCCCTTCCATGCCAATTTCTTGACCTAACCCCTTCCCTAAAGCCAGAGGTGTAACTTGACCAGTATACACTTTCTATAATACTGGTGTTGTCTTATGCAGCACTAGGGTCTTTGGTTCCCCTTAGGCTTCTGGGCCCGGTAGCGACTGCTACCTCTGCAACCTGGTGTTTAAGTTTAAGACAATGCATTTACTATAGATTAATAAAGGCAAGATAAAGGTAAAAGAACAAGGGGAAAAACAAGCAATGTACACAGTGTAATATGAACAATTCAAGACAGATTCTGCAATAGATTCCACGTTTACTACGTCCACTTCTGAAACACGGACGCTGAGCGAACAATTTCCCTCCGAACTATCCCTAACTGACCCTAACTTCACTTTTGGGTGCGCACCCCCCTTTTTCCTAGTGGTCCAGGTGGACCGCTTACAGTCCGTAGAAGCGCGCGGTGGGGCCCTTTCGTTGATAGCGAAGTGTCCTCTTCTCACGGTGATGACGTTCTCTGGAGCAATCAAATCCTCAGCAGGCCGGGGAACCAAATGGATGCAATGTCCAGCAGCAGATATCACTGAGCAAACTGACAGTCCAGCAGTATCCATACACTGGGAGGTGATGTAAGTTGGGGTTTTGCCAGTAACTGTCCGGTACTCAACAGCACTGCGAGTCTCTAGTTTTGGTGCAATATACACAGCCAAAATGTCAGCCTCACTGGTTAGCCACTGCACACAGTTCTCTCAGCGTGGCTCCACTAAATGTGCTTGTCTCTTTACACTCTGTCCGCCTCTGGACTGAAGTACATACAGCTTAGTTGCACAGGAGTGTTCTCTGATGCCTCTACACGCTTTTAACACAGCACAGACACCTGTCTTTCTCTTGCCAAGATGGCTGCAGCTCCTTGTCTCTTCACTTCCTGCTTCTCTTCTCTCTCTGCAAACTGGCAGGATGACCTCATTGGGGCGTGTCACTCCAGCATCTCAGTACAATGGCTGCTGTCTTAAAGGACCAGAATCACAGAAATACAGGAACAGATATGCATTTAACTTTAACACATTTTAAACATACTAATGAAAGTTAGGATATCATTGAGCTGTCTCTTACAGCACCTCCTATAGCTACGCCCCTGGTGGCATAAACACTTTAGTAAATGTCCGTCTATGTCGCTTCCAGTTATCTCAAGGGTAGTAAAGACGGAGGCCCAATATTGTGCCCTGCAATGTCCATATCCAGTCAGTATTTCAGGTTCTCATCGACACCTTGAGATGACTTTCACCTTAATCAAGAGTAAATACATCTTCATACAAAGCGACCCAGCCGCTCTACTCATAAAGATAAGGAACTCAAGGGAGGTCTTTTAATCTAAGATGTTGTCACGTAGCTCAGAAGTAAAAGGTATTGAAGTAGGACTTGGAAAATCTCCAGCTACTTCTCTTCAGATAAAAACAGCTAATTAACAATATTCTTTAATTATTAGCTTTAGCAATGTGGGAGCTGATTTGTACCAGCAGGATAGTAGCAGTTCTTTTTAACTACCCAAGTGGCTGTTTGTGTGCTAGGCCTTTTCAAGAGTGAATCCCAGTGTCATGTGGGCATGTCACTTAATGGGAGCACGGGGGTAATGACTGCAAGCGGTGACTCCTTTAGCACTACCACAAGCGTGTAATTCAGCCCCTTAGGCTACTGCACTTTGAAATCCTCTAGGTAGTCTCAAAGTCTCTGTTCTTAATTAAATATGCAATTTTTCATGGTAACCAGGTTATTTCTTTTGTGTTGTGCTGTAATACTGTTAGGAATTTTCATAGCTCTTATTAAACATTATGCAGCTATTGTGCATTCCATAATTAAAAAAAAAACCCCTAGAACAAAGCCCGATTCTCTCTCGTCCCTGTTTAATTTATCAAATGAATTTTGATTTTTTTTTTCCGGTTTGCTCCCCAGACGGAGTACCAAGTGCTTTAAAGGGAGAAGAATTTAATTGCTCTATAGGGATCGGCTGGTTATAAAGGATTTGGATGTTAGATTAGTAATCTCTACAGGGAATACTTTAATGTGCTTCATTTTGAGAAAAATATGTATGATTGTTCTGCTCCTTTACCATCTACAGCCTCGTAGAGAAACATTTGGCATTTTATCGGGTGCTCCTCGCAATATGAAGCAAATCTATCTGTTCAATGGATATTGAGGAAATCATATAATGGCTGTTTATGTATCTCATTTTTGCTAATGCAAACTGACAGTGGCGTGTATTAAAAATTGGCAATTCAGATGGAGGACGCTTCATTTGCCATAATGTATTCTGAAATACAACCTATAATGAACGATATAAAAATGAAATCTGTATTTTTTTTACTTTATTCACATGTTTGTATGGTTTAGCTTTCTGAGCATTATGTGCCCAGGAAATAATTTATTAACCATTGAGATGCCACTAATGTCAAGAAAAATCTACATGGGTGTGTAAAACTGGGATTCCCACAACAATGAATCATTCCTATTCATACCACCCCCAGCTAGTATGTGTGTGTATGAAAACATGGAGCTGTAGGTCAGTGTTTGCAATCACACTTCAGTCCCATCCATACTGAGCTGATCAGCATTGTAAACATTAGGAGCAACGCAGTGGCCAATGCAGAGTAAAACTTATTTTTTAGTGAATATAAACTGGGCAGATTGAGAACTTAAAGTGGCCCTGGAAAAAAAACCAAAAGTGGCTCCATGTTGTGGGTGGGTCCAAATTGACAGAAGACAGGCCAAAAAAAGTAGACGGGGACAACTGAAGTAGGCAGGGCCTGCAATGCTGTAGTGCAGCACAGAATCCTGCCCCAGCACAACGAAATACCACAGTGCAGCACAAAATACTGCCACCCTCACCATAGTATTCAGCTGTATCAACATCATGAGAATGGTAATACAATTGAGTTCAGGTGGGAACCTGCCGCCGTTGAGCATCAGATCATTATGTATCTATCCTGCAGCCATCAAGAGGGCTTGAGTGGCCCCCTGGGCATCGTCCCACCAGGAAATTTTCCTGTAGTGTCTATGGCTAATCCATCCCTTAACTGTCCTAACACTTTGGGTGTCATTTATCAAATCCGCTATGTCAGTTTTGTGGCGTAAAAAAGTCACAAGTGCCTGCATGCCACATTTGGTGCAGATTTTTGTCTAATATGGTCAAATTGTACAATATTTGGTAAGCATCGCCACTTCTAGAAGCTGAGTGAAAATTAGGTCAGGATTTCAGACAGGGGCATAGCTAAAGGCTCATGGGCCCTGGTGCAAGAGTTCAGCTTGGGCCCCCTTCCCTCAGTGCTTTGTGGTCAGGGGCAGGGAAGCACATAGTCTTTTTGCTGTCTGAGGCAAAAATTGAAACAGCACCCCCCTCACCATGCCAAACTCTTGATCTAACCCCTTCCTTCCAGCCAGAGGTGTAACTTGTCCAGCATGCACTTTCTATAATACTGGGGTCTTTGGGCCCCCTCAGACGCCTGGGCCTGGTAGAGACTGCTATCTCTGCACCCCCTATAGCTACGCCCCTGATTTCAGATTAGAACACCTTTAAGTTTTATTTATGATGCGCAAAAAAGTTACTTCCCCACACCAGACAACCCCTTGGTGTACTTTTACAGACATAAGCATGTACCACATTGCACTTGTGCCAAATATATTATTACTGTGTGTCTATTGAGAAATGTGGCGTAACCTTCACAAAGCAAACACAGAATTAAAACTAATGAAAAACACTGCAAATGATGAATTCCACCCTAAATCTTTAATATGGCTACACTTTCTTATTACACATTTGACTTAAAATCTCTTGACTTTCAGCATAAAAAGAATAGAAAAGACTTCACTCAAATAATAAAAATATTATATTATATTTTTTTATTTCTTATCTTTTAAATAAAATAAGTACATTGCTATGAGCTCATTCTAAATTCTGTCCCCGGCATCTCTAGAATATGATTATTATTTCTATCTTTATTTGTGTTGGTTTATTCTGTGAATATGTTTGCCTGATTTGTTTCCCTTTGTAGCATCATTGAATATATCATGCCACCTGAACCTGCCAGCTGCAGCTGTATTGTGTAACCTAGATTATCCCATATCTATTGTTCTTTAGAGTCCAGCTAAACTTGACCCTGATCAAAAGAAAGTTGAAGGTCACAATTAAATTGGCCAAATGATCAATGGTACTGCAGGTCATCAATATCCAATTAGGGAATCCAATATTAATTCCTGATCTATAGAATGAGAGTCTGCCTTCCAGCCTTTTTTACATTTTTACTGTCTTTTTTTTGTAAAGATTTCTTATAAAGGAAATTGAGCAAACAATTATATCATGCGGTTAACTTAATTTATCTGGCCTGACCCCCATTATCTAAATATGCATATGTAGGCTTTAGATCTTTAAGTGGATCTTTGTGCTTATTTTTTTCCTTTTATTTGTGAGCGCTTTGCTTGTCGTTGTTTCAGTGCTTTTCTATAATCCCTGTAAGGATAGACATTTGGGATGGCCGGATGTTAATGCCATTAATGTATGCACAGTCATGGCACAGAATGGCTTGTTGTGAACCTTGCTCCCTCGGGTCCAATGGACCAATATTATTGGCCTTAACCCACACAGACTGCACTCACTGTGTAAATTCATCAGACCTACAATATTGCTCTTAGGCTCCTGAATAATTAACATTTGGGAGAGCCCAGTCTGGCGCAGGTCACAGAGGTTCATAGGTTAATAACAGGTTTTAGTTTCTGATGTCAGCAGCTGACTTGATAACATATGAAAGAATACTATCCCGTTGATTAGATTTTGAAATGGATCAATTTTTAATCAGCAGAACATCTGACTCGCTCAATGAGAGGAGCATTGTGGAGAACAAGTCAAGGTTTATTTAGCAGGTTGTTTGAGTATTGTAATATACAAATGACCCTTCCATTTGCTGTCCCTAATAAAAGAAAATATGACCATCAACTCTTTCCACATTTGGTTTCCTTTATGTGACCTTCTCACTTTAGGTTTTACAATAGTAGCTTGGCTTTGGGCAAAACCAAGAAACATCTATATGTAAAATCATGCTTCTCATATTGAAAAGGTTTTTTTTTATAATTTCCAGATCGACTAAGAATATTGAAGACCTGTGAATTATATCTATTTGCAGGTTCATTTCTCAGCAACGTTACATCAAAGGCTTCCTTTGATGAGAGACAAACTGGTCAATTGAACAAGCCCTAAGAAATTGCAGATTTCAAAGACCAGTTTTCCACCCCTTTCATGAGTTTTTAATTCTGCCTGCTTTTGTTTCATTAAAAGGGACCTATCAACAGTTCTTTGGTCATCAGATGGACTACATGGGATGATAGGACTTTTGAAAAGCATTCCAACTAAGGCTTTTGATAAAAAAAAAAGTAATAACAGCAGATGATGTATGCATACCTGGGGTCATGGGGAGGTGCAGAAGTCTAGAGGAGTCATAGAGTCAGCTCTGTAAGCACATCTACCGATTGCTGCTTGACACCATCTTGCCTCTGAGATCAGTGCTAGAGGCCCTGAAATCCTGTACATTCGCTGTTATACTCCCTTCTGCAGAACATTTGGTCATGCACTGGAAACAGAGGTGTCTGCACCTCAACTTCATTTTTGCATAGTGTATGTTCTACAGATGGAAGGATTACAGTGCATGTGCAAGATTTCAGAGACATTAGCGCTCATGCCAGAGGCAGAGGAGATGTCAATCAACAAGGAGTAGGCGTTCTTACAGAGATGACTCCATGCAAAGCTTCTGTACTGCCCCCATAACTCCAGTATTGGATTTGCATACATCAGATGCTGTTACTAAACTCATTTTTTTGGTGGACAATGTAGGTGGACACGACATTGAACCATTTAAGTACTTGCTTATCCATTTTTTCTATTGCAAATTCAAGGTCATGCTTTACTCCAAGATGGTTGTCCACAAGTAGCTGTGATGAGGGCCGCTTCTGCCATGAGGCGAGATGAGGATCTCGCCTCAGGTGGCAGTTTTCTGTATTTTTGAGGGGCGGCATCCACACAGCAGTTAAACACTGCAGGTGGATGCCGCCTGGTGTTTTTTTTAAGGAGCGCCGCCCCTCTCCCCCCCAAGCCCCCCTGGAGCGCAGGGAGCTCACTCACTCACTCAGCCTTCTGCTCCCAGCGTTCCTCCTCTCCTTCAGGCCGCAGCGCTCTGAATGGTGAAGCAGAGATACTTCTCCCTGCTCCACCATTCAGCCTGCAGGCACGATCGATCGCGCTACCTGTGTGGGCGGAGCCTATAGCCAGGGAATCTGCATAAGCTCCGCCCACACCACCTGCAAAGCGATCTCCAGGGAAGAGAGGACTGCAGGAACGGGGCAAGGTGAGCAGGTCCTGTGTTGTATTTTGTTTTGTTTTAACACAGAGAGGGCACAGATGGCATACAAAGGGGGCACAGTGCAGAGGGCATTAATAGTACAAAGGGGGCACAGTGGAGAGGGCATTAATATTACAAAGGGGGCACAGAGAGGGCATTAATAGTACAAAGGGGGCACAGAGAGGACATTAATACTACAAAGGGGGCACAGAGAGGACATTAATACTACAAAGGGGGCACAGAGAGGGCATTAATACTACAAAGGGGGCACAGTGGAGAGGGCATTAATACTACAAAGGGGGCACAGTGGGCATTTCCACTACAAATGGGGCACAGAGAGGGCATTAATACTACAAAGGGGCACAGTGGGCATTATTACAATAAGGTGGGTACAGTGGGCATTATTACAATAAGGTGGGTACAGTGGGCATTGTTACTGTAAGGTGGGCGCAGAGGGCATTACTACCTAAAGGGGCACAGAGGGCATTACTATTACAAAGGCCCACAGAGGGCATAACAACTATGAAAGGGGCCACAAAGGGCATTACTATTATAAAGGGGCCACAGAGGACACTGCTACTATAAAGGGGGAACAGAGGGCATTGCTACTATAAAGGGGTCACAAAGGGCATTACTACTATAAAAAGGTCAGAGAGGGCATTACTACTATAAAAGGGTCAGAGAGGGCATTACTACTATAAAGGGGTCATAGAGGGCATTACTACTATAAAAGCGCACAGAGGGCATTACTACTATAAAGGGGTCACAGCGGACATTACTACTACAAAGGGTCACATAGGGCATTACTACTATAAAGGGGGCACAGAGGGCTTTACTACTGTGAAGGGGGCACAGAGGGCTTTACTACTATAAAGGGGGCACAATGGGCATTACTACTGTGAAGGGGTCACAGAGGGCATTACTACTATAACAGGGGCACAGAGGGCATTATTTCTATAAAAGCGCACAGAGGACATTGCTACTATAAAGGGGGAACAGAGGGCATTACTACTATAAAGGGGACACAGAGGGAATTACTACTATAAAAGCGCACAGATGGCATTACTACTATAAAGGGGGCACTGAGGGATTTACTACTGTGAAGGGGGCACAGAGGGTTTTACTACTGTGAAGGGGGCACAATTGGCAGTACTACTGTGAAGGGGCACAGTGGTCATTACTACTGTGAAGGGGCACAATGGGCATTACTACTGTGAAGGGCGCCCAGAGTGTATTACTAATGTGAAGGGGCACAAAGAGGCCATAAGTGCTGTGAGAGGGCACAAAGAGGTTATTTCCACTGTGAAAGGGGCACAAATGTGTTTGCCCCTGTGTGTGTCTGTCCCTGCCCCTGTGTCTGTCACCATCACCATTCCCACAGTGTTCCTATGTCTTGACGCAGCTGCATCAGGACGTTCTGTGTGGGCAAGAAGAAGAAGGAAGAAGAGGCAGCGCCGCCAGCATGGAGTCCGCGGGAGAGGCACAGGGAGGCAGGCTAAGGACACAGGTAACACTACCACATGATCTACACAAGTGTTATCTGTGGTTTTACATATGACTGCAGGTAACACTACTGCATTATCTGTACTCAGTTATCACTGTGTTATCTGTGGTGTTACATAGGACTGCAGGTGACATCTACTACATTATCTGTACTCAGAGAGTTATCACTGTGTTATCTGTGGTGTTACATAGGACTGCAGGTGACATCCATTACATTATCTGTACTCAGATAACTATCACAGTGTTATTTGTGATGTTACATAGGACTGCTGGTGACATCTACTACATTATCTGTACTCAGAGAGTGATCACTGTGTTATCTGTGGTGTTACATAGGACTGCAGGTGACATCTACTACATTATCTGTACTCAGAGAGTTATCACTGTGTTATCTGTGGTGTTACATAGGACTGCAGGTGACATCAATAACATTATCTGTACTCAGAGAGTGATCACTGTGTTATCTGTGGTGTTACATAGGACTGCAGGTGACATCTACTACATTATCTGTACTCAGAGAGTTATCACTGTGTTATCTGTGGTGTTACATAGGACTGCAGGTGATATCAATAACATTATCTGTACTTGTACCGTCCCAGATCTGGCAGGACAGACTTGGAGTTCGCTGGCTACTTGCCTTTCATACTATATTTTAATGGGAGGGAGCGCCATTCAAATTTTTGCCTCAGGCAGCAGAAGAGCTAGAATCGGCCCTGGCTGTGATGTCACTAGGAGACCTTTTGTGTATCTAAACCAGGGGTGGCAAACTCATTTTGCCGAGGGCCACATCAGCCTTCAAAGGGCTGTTAAATGTAAATGTAACTATAAATTTATAAATGTAACTATGCCAGTTAAATAATTATATACAGGAGACACCCAGGTTTTACCAGCATGGTCCATATCAGTATAGAGAGAACATGTATAACTTATACCAGCTGTACATATATAATTGTATGCAGGAGATACCCAGGTTATACCAGCATGCTCCATTTCACTATATGCAAGAAGATGTATAACTTATACCAGCTGTAAAAACATAATTATATACAGGAGATGCCCAGGTTATACCAGCATGGCCCATATTACTATATACACGAAGATGTTTAACGTATACCAGCTGTACATATATAATTATATACAGGAGATACCCAGGTTATACCAGCATGCTCCATATCACTATATACAAGAAGATTTATAACTTATACCAGCTGCAAATACATAATTATATACAGGAGCTACCACCAACATAGTCCAGAAACTACTCCTTTACTGGATGGATAGATGTCTTTTTTCGACCTTATAAACTATGTTACTGTGTTACTATGTATGTTATTGCAGGCCTCACTGGTGGGCCACAAAAAACAAGGCCATGGGCCTTGTGTTTGACACATGGTCTACACGGACCTTCAGTTTCCATACCATACACATGACCATACACATTAGTGTAAAGTTGATCAATGATCATGGATGGTTTCAACCAAAATAATTGTTAGTTGAAACTGAATAACAATCATTTTAGCTGACAGATGATGGACCATTATTGTCTGCCATTTTTGAAATTTTCATCACAGGGAAGACCTTTTGTTCAAAGAAAATTTGTTTGTGGACGAAAGAGCTTTCTTTGAAAGTATGTTCCCAGATCTTTCGCCCATCACCCAGTTTCATTGAACATATATGGCTAGTTTGATTACTTGTAACAGCCAATTTGGACCAAAATGTGTATGGCCGTGTCTGTGAAACAATCGTTCACCAGATGATTGTTTGTTCAACTGTCAACCAACTTCAATCTAATGTGTATGGCCACTTTTACCTACATTTGTACTTTTACCTATAGGAAATACTTATGTAGACACAAGGGTGATGGTGGTCCAAGTTCTGCTTTAGCTAAGTCCACCTACAAAATGACTTCCCCAACAGCATATGGAACAGTTGTCTCTCATTATATGAACATAATATAAAGAAGTCTGTGGTTCATGGTTGACATTTCACCCTACTTTGAAAGTTTTGGAGCTGTTTGATTTAGTGGACATTTGAAGAGAAGTGTAAACAGCAGAACCTGAGCCCAGTATAGGTGTGGACACTACAATAACCCATATGGCACTTGATCTCACTACTGTTGTATTTCTCACTGACCATTATTATGTGTACAATGTGATTGGTCTGAAATCAAGATGCATTCCTGTACTTATGTCATAGGCATGAGCCTTATTTCCGGTCTATTAGGTGGTCAGCCGATCTTGACAAAATTGGTGGATTTGTCCGACATGGATCGAATGTGTTTATCCAGCTTTACTATCTATTGAAAATGTATTACCTGGTGGAATACTGTTTGTTCTTTCTTACATAAAAATATATGAAAAGGATATAAAAAATATGTCCATAGACTTTGGATGGATGTCTAGCCATCTGCAGATAGATTGTCAATAGTCAAGTCTATGGCCACTGTCAGACAGGAGCAGACATCGTCAATCAACCTTGCTTAGAGGAAATATCAATTGCTAGTTTCCCTTGAGATAAGCAGCCAGCTGGGCTGTCTGGCTGTGGTTTCTTCTTCCACTTGCGTGGACATGAACATGTAGGCTTTAGTGATCTGCATATTCATGTCTATGGAAAGCTCACTCACTTGTCATCCAGTCACCAATTTTTAAGTATCCTTTAAAGTCTACATTTTGATTTAGGAGTGTGCTGGAGCTTGAGGTGTTCAATATCTGTCACTAGTCATGGCATAATACCTGTCCTGTCTACACTTCTACACAACCGGTATTCACAGTACAATAGCATTGCAAAGCGTAGAGCAGCTTTGGCTGTTTATTCAAATAAAACACAAAGAACACAGGTCATCTTTCCTTTTACTTCTACCTTTTTTTTTTTTGGATCCTCACATAAAGGGAGGGAAATCTTGCCATTTCTTTTTGTGTGTGGTTTGACGTCAAAATATAGGCATGAGGAGGGGGGTAGTAACGGTGAAATGTCACTACATGATGGATTATGTGGAACCTCCTTGACCTCGTCTGGGGCTGCAATATATATATCTGTAGCCACTGCCTTGGGGGATGGATTATTGGGGGAAGGGAAGGTAGCCCCCTCAGCATGTTCACCTAGATTGAGCCAAACAAACAATAGTCTGATACCCACTGCTGAGAACAGCACATTGACGGTAACACTAGACAAAGGGCTTCTTCTCTTTACACCTCTGTGTGTTATTTACCAGACAGACTGTTTCCAAATTCTGTTGACTGCTTTTTGCAGCGCGGTGTATTGTGCTGTGAAAATCTCCCTGAATTACACAGGCTTCTTCACATTATATTTGTCTTGTCTGACATCTGAAACCGTAAGTGCTGCAGTTATATGGTGGGTGCTGGAGCTTCAGTCGAACACCTTCTGCTCAGATATTGATGGATGTAGGCCCAGGGCCGATTCTAGCTCTTCTGCTGCCTGAGGCAAAAATTTGAATGGCGCCCCTCCCATTAAAATATAGTATGAAAGGCAAGTAGCCACCGAACTACAAGTCTGTCCTGCCAGATCTGGGACGGTACAAGTACAGATAATGTTATTGATATCACCTGCAGTCCTATGTAACACCAGAGTTAACACAGTGATAACACTCTGAGTACAGATAATGTAGTAGATGCTACCTGCAGTCCTATGTAACACTATAGATAACACAGTGATAACTCTCTGAGTACAGAAAATGTAGTAGATGTCACCTGCAGTCCTATGTAACACCCCAGATAACACAGTGATCACTCTCTGAATACAGATAATGTAGTAGATGTCACCTGCAGCCCTATGTAACACCACAGATAACACAGTGATAACTCTCTGAGTACAGATAATGCAGTAGTGTTACCTGCAGTCCTATGTAAAACCACAGATAACACTTGTGCAGATCATGTGATAGTGTTACCTGTGTCCTTAGTGTGCCTCCCTGTGCCTCTCCCATGGACCACTGTGCCCCCCTTTGTAGTAGTAATGCCCACCGTGCCCACATTATAGTAACAATGCCTACTGTACCCCCTTTGTAGTATTAATGCCCTCTCCTCTGTGCCCAATTTGTAGTGGAAATGCCCACTGTGCCCCCTTTGTAGTATTAATGCCCTCTTTGTGCCCCATTTGTAGTGGAAATGCCCACTGTGCCCCCTGTGTACTATTAATGCCCTCTCTGTGCCCCCTTTGTACTATTAATGTCCTCTCCACTGTGCCCCCTTTGTAGTATTAATGCCCTCTATGTGCCCCCTTTGTAGTATTAATGCCCTCTATGTGCCCCCTTTGTAGTATTAATGTCCTCTCTGTGCCCCCTTTGTACTATTAACGCCCTCTCTGTGCCCCCCTTTTTACTATTAATGCCCTCTCCACTGTGCCCCCTTTGTACTATTAATGCCCTCTATAGCAAAAGCAAACAAACTGCAGCGCTCACCTGCACATCCAGCAAAGGAAGCACAGACAGGGCCCGAATCCGGCCACTTCCAAATGGAAAAGAAAAGTAAAGTCCAGCTTCCGTATAAAATGCTTGCGTCTTTATTAATAGCGGTAAAAGCGGAACAAATTATACATTGACGGTCTACGTGTTTCGGACCCCTAAATCACGGTCCTTATTCATGACATGTGTCATGACTTGTCATGAAGAAGGACCGTGATGTAGGGGTCCGAAACACGTAGCCCTTCAATGTATAATTTGTTTGGCTTTTACCCCTATTAATAAAGACGCAAGCATTTTATACGGAAGCTGGACTTTACTTTTCCATATTAATGCCCTCTGCACTGTGCCCCCTTTGCACTATTAATGCCTTTGTCTACGCTGTGCCCCCTTTGTATGCCATCTGTGCCCTCTCTATGTTAAAACAAAACAAAACACAACACAGGACATGCTCAACTTGCCCGGTTCCTGCAGTCCTCTCTTCCCTGGAGATCGCTGTGTGGGCGGAGCTTATGCAGATTCCTGGGCTATAGGCTCCACCCACACAGGAAGCGCGATCGTGCCTGTAGGCTGAATGGTGGAGCAGGGAGAAGTCTCTCTGCTTCGCCATTCAGAGCGCTGCCGCCTAAAGGAGAGGAGGAGCGTGGGGAGCAGAAGGGTGAGTGAGTGAGCTCCCTGCGCTCCAGGGGGTTTGGGGGGGGGGAGGGGCAGCGCTCCTTAAAAAAAAACAACAAGCGGCATCCACCAGCAGTGTTTAACTGCTGTGTGGATGCCGCCCCTCAAAAATACAGAAAACTGCCGCCTTCTGTCACCTCATGGCAGAAGCGGCCCTGATAACTTACATACAGTCACACCCAAAGCATTGACATCTACAAACAAGATCTTTTCGGAAGTGGAGCTTTCTTAAATAAATTCTATGATTCCTGTACACTTATCCATATTTGCAGATTTCACGGATATAACTTTTAGGATAAGGGTACATGTGGCATAGGCACTATGGATTTGCCACATTGTACAGTAAGAGCAAAGTGGATTCGATTTTAAAGGGGTTGTCCAGGCTTTTACCATTGATCACCTATCCTCAGGATAGGTCATCAATATCAGATCGGCGAGGTCCAACACCCAGCACCACCGCCGATCAGCTGTATGAAGAGACAGCGCATGCTGTGCGCACATGCCATCTCCCTTTTCTCTTCCTGTCCACTGCTGCTGTCTATGGTCTTTGCTGTAGACAGCAGCGGTGAACAGGAAGAGAGATGGGAGATGGCATGTGCGCACAGCATTTTGTTGTTGTTTTTTTTTTGTATTTTCCCCATACTACTCTGGGCTAAAACACCTAAAAAATGTTACAAAAACACTAAGCAAGTCAAGCATTTTTGAACCTTTCTTTTGCCCATGAAGCTGCATAACACAAAACTGTATGTGGCAGCACCCCTAGTGTGAGTGGCTCACATTATATTTCCCCATGCTTAGGGCAGTGCCTGACCGATCTTAGGGCTCATGCACACAAACGTATTTTTCGTCCGCATTATTTTACCGGTCGGTTACGGTCCCATTTTCACTTCAATGGGGCCGCAAAAGATGCAGACAGCACTCCATTTGCTGTCCACATCTGCTTGTCCATTCCGTGCCGTCTGCAAAGTTATAGAGCATGTCCTATTCTTGTTTGCATTATAGTCAAGGATAGACTGTTCTATTAGGGTCCGGCCGTTCCGTAAAATGCAGAATGCATACGGCCAGTATCTGTGTTTTGCGCATCTACAATTTGCGGACCACAAAACAGCAAACAGTAGTGTGAATGAGCCCTTACACTGAGCACCACTGATCTATCACATCAGTAAACTATTTTATTTCCAAACTGCTCACAGTGCGTCATACTAAATAGTCGCCAACGTCTATTTGCATCATTTTAATGCTAATGCTTCATGCAGCTATGAATTATGCAGAAACGTGTTAAAATAACATTATGTAGTGTTAATCTAAACAGACCTCTATGGTAATGAGATGCAAAATAGATGCTAATGATATCATCCACTGATGTCCATTAATATTAACTCCTATGACAAATGTTATGTTAAGTAAAACAGAATTAGGCTCGAGTTCTGTCTTAATTATTATTAAAGTGGGCAGCAGGAGATTGATTTTGCTGTATGCTCTTTGTTCTTTGTTATCCCATATTAACCATTTACAGCCAGTGGGGTAGATTTACTATACTGTATCCTATAGATAGACAGACTGTCTAGGCCTGCCCCGCATTTATTACAGTGGATCAGGCTGGATGATAAATGTGTTTATGAGGCTCAGCGGATAGAGTGAAAAATGCTAAATTTCAGGATTATTTTAAGATATAGATGACATGGAAAATTTGAAAAAAAAATTAACATTAAAAAACAAACATAAAGATGTGTTTAAAATGGTAGTTCATTTAATTCAAAACACCTTTAAGAATCAGAGCTGCAGTGTATGAAATCTTTGATGTGTACTGCATGGTAAATTCTTAGGGGAAGATTTATCAAAATTGATGTAAAGGAAAACTGGTTTAGTTTCCCATAGCAACCAATCAGATTTCAACTTTAATTTTACAAAGGAGCTCTGAAATATGAAAGGTGGAATCTGATTGGTTGCTATGGGCAACTAAGCCAGTTTTCCTTTACACCAGTTTTATTAAATTTTCCTCACAGCTTACTTTGTATATGCTCATGAATTTCTACCTCACACATAATTTGTTAATAAATGTGTTCACAGAGCTCCTCTAATTACTTCATGCATGTCTAGTATCATGTCTTTTCTAAGAATCCTGTAGTCTGCTGATAGGCTTGAAGGGGAACCATGCAGGTAAACAGTTTATATATGAAAATTATAATGTACAGCCCTATTATTTAAAGTGGCTGCAATCCAGCACATCAGTTTGAAGTGGACCTGTCACCGTAATATTCTGCTACACAGGCAGATCCTCAGTGACCGTCCGTCAGTGATATAGAGGGTGGTAGGAGATGAGCAGCTACGAGCCCGCTCTAGTTTGTGTTTGGTATTATTAACCAAAACGGAATAGATCGAGCTCTGCACTCCAGAATTTTGGCTTCAAAAAGTCACAAAATTTGTACAGGCGTATTTCAGGTGCATTTCTCAATCTGCAACTTCTCCCTGCTCACGCCAAGTCTAAAATTATGGGCTTCATGTGAGCAGGGAAGGGGAGGGGCCAGTAGGCCCGTCTCATTCATCATTTTCTATGCCTGTCTTAGGCGTAGAAAATGGCCTACATGTAAGACAGCTCAAAATCTGTCTTAAATTTAGAACTGGCGGAGGACTCGCCGAGGTTATGGAGAGTCTGGTGTTCCTTCATAGCTGCGGCGGATCCTCCGCCAGCTATGGGCCTTTATTAAGACCGGCGTCTAAAACACTGGTCTTAATAAATGTGCCCCTTTGTTTACACCAAACACTCCAGTTTTGAAAAGTGGATAGGAAAGTGGCCGTGGTTCGCCTGGCGAGCTCATTTAAGCCAGATTTATCGACTGCAACTTTTTAAAAAGTGTCATAAATTGTCTCGTTCTTACACCAGTAAAGGGGTGGTGAAGAGAATAGAGTAACATTTCAAGACAGAAGTATTACACTTAAAGGTGCATCAAATTTATCAAAGATTGCGTGACAGTTAATAAATTTGGGACAGACTCCTGCATAACTGAATTTAAGAATTCCCCTCATGACAAATGTTCCTCAATATATTTTGTGCTATTTTGGAAGGAATAACTGGTTCATGGGGTCATACCTGAACATGGAGAACTATTTTAGTCACCTGCTGGCAGGGGTAATGATGGCTGAGCAATGTGCACACATTTACAAGTGCAGTCTAACAGACTCACTCGGTAAAAACGTATTCGTTATGGAATTTGGAGGTCACACCACAACCACAGAAGGGAAACCACAGCAGGACTGCTTATTAGTACATGTGCATTTCTTGCTCTTTTGCTGCTGGCTGTGGCTGTGTTATATATTCTTATATGGAAAGAGCCACCGCCTGTAAGAGCCACAATTAGGGTACCGCCAAGCGGTCAGGTTTCCTGATGCAGTTTTGGAAGTCGAAACCAAGAGTGAATTCTTAAAATGTGAGAAGTCGTATCGGTCCTTTATACTTACTCTCCTTTTTTGATCCACTCCTGATTGCGGGTTTCATGATTGCAGCAAAAAATCTGAACGTGTGGCCGTGCACTTACAGTTTCTACATGCAGATTCCCTAATGATATATTTTATGGTAAAAGAGTTTCCTTTTTTGTGGGTAATTTTTACATGATTTACAAAACTGGTTGCTTAGGAAGTGACTATTACAGTATGCCATTCTAGAAGATTAAAGGGGTTGTCCCACAAAAAATATTCTACAGTTTTCAAACCAGCACCTGGATCTGAATACTTTTTTATTGCATGTAATTTTGTATAGCCACTGAGTTATTCAATAAAATGTATCCGTATAGCGCTACCTGCTCTTTGTCCTGCTCACTGAGAAGGCCGCTCATGCTCAGTTTCATCTTTCAGCTGCCTCCTGAGCTGTGATAGGGAGAGCTGAGACGCCCCCTTAGCTGCAGCAGAAAAGACACTCCCCTTGAGCTGTCAGCTTGATATAAATCTAGCAGAGCAGTGAATGGGGAGATCTCTGGATCCATATGAGGTACAGGGCTGGTTCTAGCTTTCTTAGAAAGAGACTGCCATGTACTCTATGATGTCTGATTTTCATTTTTTACAATAATTATTGGATAATCCCTTTAAGTATAGAAACTTACAGGAAACTTGTTACCTGGTTTGGGGCCAGTAAACCACTAGAATGCCGTTATGCAGCAGGGTTTAGGGCTCCAAACCTACTTATCTTTCCCTGCAAAGTATAGTAAATGAACATCTTCATTTAGGCTGGGTTCACATCTGCCCTGTGAACTTTGGCAGTCTGTTCTGATGGAGGAACAGACTGATGGAGTTTGCCGTACCTGACATAGCCGGATAACACCATGAATTACCGGATTCCCATTCACTGTAATGGGATCCAGCAGGGATGCGGCCTCTTTCTGGCATATATGCTGGCTTTTGGTCGGACAAAAATGCTTCATGTAGTAGTTTCTGTCCGGCTGAAAGCCGGCATATATACCAGATACAGTGACCGGATTACAGTGCCGGAGTGCACAACGCAGATGTGAACCTGGCTTTACTGGTGAATGAGTTTGGCGCTTATCTCCAGCAGCATTAGATGCTCTTACAGCTCTCTATGTCTATCACCCCCGTACTCAATGGGCTACGTGCACTAAACCCAGAAACTGCATTTTTTTAAAATCCCCATTATGTGTCATATGCATATGTTCAATAAGTCTGGGTGCACCACTCCTTGAACTCAAAGACCGTACATGTTCACCAAATCTAACCTGCATATGTCTAATAGTTTTTCCAATATCGAAAAAGCTACACTTACAGATAATGGCATAAACCACATAACGTGATTTTCAAGTAATGACTCTCTTAACACTGCAATTTTCTATTTTTGATTTTTGCTCCCTGCCTCCCAGAGCCATAACTTTTTTATTATTCCATTCAAATAGCCATATGAGGGCTTATTTTTTGTGGAACAAGTTGCATTTTCTATTGCCACCATTTAATATTGTATAGGATGTAGTGGGAAGCAAGAAAAAAATTCCAAATGGGGTGGAATTGGAAAAAAAAAAACAACTGATTGGTGCTCTCCATTCTCCAGGTCAGTATGAATCTGATGACACCACACATGTATAGATTTTCTTGTGTGTTAATACTAAAAAACAAACAAACAACATATTCTGACCCCCATAACTATTTATAGTTATGTCTATGGAGATGTGTTGGGGGTCATTTTTTACGATTTGTAGTTTTTTAATAATACAATTTTGGGGTGTGTATGACTTTTTGATCACCTTTTATTCATTTTTTGGGAGATAAAGTGATGAAAATACGACAAATCAGCCATTTTTATTTTGCTTTCCATTACCCCATTCACCTTTTGGGATAACTTTTTTATATTTTAATAGTGCAGGCATTTTTGCATGTGGCAATGCCAAGGATGTTTTATGTTTACTTATTTTTATTTTGGGGAAAGGGGTGTGATTTGAATTTTTATACATTTTTTTTTTTTTTACATTTTTCAAATCTTTTTGATAGTTTCTCAAGTGGACCACAGCTTGCAATCATCAGATTGAAACTTGAACGGTATAATGGAATTTGCTCCATTATTATGGACAGAAATTGCTATATTCCAGTTCAGTGCTGTACGTCTAAGGGTACGACCACACAACGCGGTAGTGATCCGTAAGGGTCACGGCCAGCTGGGGTCAAGAACTGCATGTCCAATTAGTCTGCCTCTGCCTGTATTTAACTAATGACAGTCTGCATTTTTAATGGTTCTGTGGCACCATTAAAAATTCAGACCACCTATAAAGTACAGTCTTCATTAGTTAAATATCAGGCAGCTGTGGCCTAATTGGCCGCGCAGTTCTTGACCCCAGCTGGCTGTGACCTGAACGGATCACAACCTCAGCTTGCGGTCATACCCTAAACACAATAAGCGGTTCAGGATGGACACTGTCGGTGAACAATGGATCACCAGTTATGATATGCCAAGTTCCTCGCTGCATCTGCCACTGGACTGTATTGATAAGAGAAAGTAAATCTCCTTTTCTGATCATTATTATTATTTTTACGATCTACACATCTGGCCCGATGCATGTTCCTTGGCTTGTACCTCAAAACTGTCATCACTATTGATTCTTTGCAGGAATGAAAACTGTCCATATGGTAGAAATTTCTTATAATTATGTCTAGGGTGGTAGCTCTCCTTATACCTTATACCTACAGTATCTCCTGTACTCATTTGTGTGAGTACAACTTGCATGACTGTACATGTCTTCCACATTGTCTTCATGAACACAATGCTCATGCACCCAGTGCCGCTGGAGATGAGTTCTAGACTATTCCCTGTTAGTCGATCTTCATTTACTGTATTTTGCATGGACAGAAGTTTAGGACTCTAAACTTCAGCTCCATAATGGCATGCTGAGGGTTTAATGGCCCCCAAACCAAGTGACCAGTTCCTTTTACCGAGGTTCTCTAATCACAGAGAGTGGTGATCTATCACTAGGATATGAGTGGAAGGCAACCAAGCAGCCATTTATACCTTTAGTGGGCTGAGTTGGAGGAGAGCCGTTTCTCCAGTCGCATGGTGAACCATTATTAATAAATCTCTCGGTGCCTTCAATACTTTATGACAAACTCTACATAATCAGGCAATGTGAACTTGCAGTTGTATTGGACTGGAATTGCTCAGGTACATTGTGAGGACAGAGGTGTGAGCTGGGGACATTTTAGTAACAAACTGCTTCATTTGTAGGCTGGCAGTCTGTTGAGTGATGTACTGTACTGTACATGATAATTCAGCTGTGGAGAAGGAGGACATTAATAGTGTATGGCAGGTGCATAGACAAAGCCATATATTTCAGAGGACGGGTGCACTTATCGTGTATATTTGAAGTACATAAAGGTTATATATCCTGCCTGAATAGAGGCTGTAAAATGAATCAAACTTCGTTAACAGAGCAGTGAATCCACAATGCATTTTTGATAGACTTGCTGTGGAGCTGGGTCACAGGGACACAAATTATTTTACCATTGTCAAACCGAGTGTGTATTTAATGGCGGCATATCCGTGCTATGGCAAATAAGAATTTTTGCACATTCTGCTTTACAGTCTTATTTCTTCATTTCATATTTTGGAGCAATTTCTTTTACTGTCCACGTCCAGAAAAGGTGAGACATAAATTCTCTTTCAATGTGGGCATTTTATTATCTAGAAAATGAATGCCTGTCACCAGTTCATGACTTTCAAATTAAGTTTATTGTAACGATGGAAAAAGATGACTTTAGATCATTTATTTTTCAACCAGAGGAAAATCATTTCCAGTCTGGGACTACTGAATATTTTTGTCAGGAAAATATTGAACCCATGAATGTCACAGATCTATTAGACAGCTGGGTGCCGTAGACCACATTTGAGAAATTCAGGACCTTAACTATACCCTTGACTTACGTAATTAAGTACATAAACTTAGGAAGATTTATTCACACTAGTGAAAGTGCAAAGTAGAGGAGTGGCCCATAGTACCCAGTTTCTAGCGCTCATCTTTCGGATTCCTTTTTAAACACCTTAGACGTCTTAAACTCCAAAATGGGAACTTGTAGAGAGATGGGATACTCACCCTATTTGAACATCAGTCTCAATTGAGCGTCAAACATTGGTGTCCTTACAGCACCATCACTTTCAAATTACATGCAAAACTTTTTAAGAGGTGTTGACCTTGGAGGTCCAACCCCCCACTTCCAGTGTGAGTCTATTCTTGTCCTTTCCTTACCACCCAAATGCCTTATTTTTACGTTATACCGAAAATTGATGCCGGATAAAGCTCATTCTAAACCCAGCTTTTTCATGAGTTGGGAAGTTGTGAAAAATACTGAAGTGATTCAAGTTCTCAATAGATTACATGGTTTCTCAAGCTACGTAAGAACACAAGAGAACAATTACAAAATTGTTATTAGATGGTATCGCACTTCAGAGGTTCTAGAAAAAAATCTAGCCTACTTCACTGAATAGGTGCTTGTGATGAAACAGAGTTCCTGGCTCACTATTATTTATACTGTATGGTATACATGCTGATGCAATGAAACCTTTTGGAGGGCTGTGGAAAATGCTACCAAACTGTCCTGCGCAACATCAAACACCCTTACTTCTCAACTGGTCCCTTTGAATCTCCAAACAGTTAACTACCCTCTCTCTAAGAAACACTTCCCGTCTATTCTTATTAGTCTGTGAATTTGTATATGTATTGGCTCAGCGAGATAGTCACTGACCTACATAGGTGGATTGAGAGGGTTTGAGACATTAATTGCCTAGAGGAACTTTCCAGTTGGGAAACTTGTTCCTATGATACATTTTTAAACCTTTGGTCCCCTTAACTTTCTTGGTTACTATCTCCATTTGCACAACCACTTTTCTTTCACTGGACCCTTGCTTTGAGCTACAGAAGGAAGGTTTTTTTTTCTGTCACTCAAAATGCCATATAGATGGTAAATCCCTGTGATCATCTTTCTGCTACAAACTTATATGCATTGATATGTGAAGCCAAATACACAGCTGAGTCACATTATTATGACCACTTTCTACTTTTGATGTCATCAGTGCAAAGCTTATGAAGAAACTCAAGTATTGTGAGCTGGCTTGGTGGGTATATAAGGTGTGCAATAGACATATAAACATCATTGCTGTCATTGGTAAAAAGGGGAGATTTGCAAAAAGGGATGATTATTGGCTTTCTGGCCACGGATGGCAGTATTTCTTAAATGTAGTTTGTGAACTGTTCATGTGCTGCTATGCTGAAAGTATATTATGATCGGTCAAATGGCACCATTGTGAATAAGCGTTGTGGAAACTCTGGAGCACCATATGAAATTGATGTGAGAAGTAATCGGCTATGAATGTGTATGAGGGTGGACTGACACGATACAGTGGAGCAGCTCACTGCCAAAATAAACCAGGAGACAACCAGACGTGTGTCTAAAACAACAGTTCAGCAAACCCTATTGAATATGGGGCTCCAAAACAGATGCATGGTCTCTGCACCTCTGCTAACGAAGTTGCATTGACAGAAAAGGCTTCAATTTTTATGTCAGTATTGGAATTGGACCTCTGCTGATTGTGAAAGCGTTACCTTCTCCGAATCACGTTTTCTGCTTCATTGAGCAGACCATGAAGTGACCATGACAGCAATTTGCTGGCCACTGTAGCCTTTAGAAAGGCCTCCGTAGAAGCAGAAATGCTGATGTCCATTTGCTCTTTTCTGGATTTACTGTAGACAGGAGAGGTCCTGCCTGGGTGGACTCTTGGGTGCTCTATGAGTTGCCGTTCAGGTGTCCAACCAAGTGACCACAACATTTTACTGGCCGATGCAGTAGTGATGTCATCGTTGGTCATGTGACGTGGCACTGAACAACATGTCATCACTCAGTTATAAGTGATTTTGGACCTTAGTGTCTGGCTGTGTGTGAACCACTCCAGATCTGAAAGGTTTTATACAATTACTTTTTTTATTAAATCATTTTTATGGAAAATTACTGTAATACTAAATAGGATTAGACAGAGAGAAATGTATAACTACTGTTATTACTAATGTGATTGAATGAACATTTCTAGCCTTATCCATAAGGCATAATGGAAATAGTATTAAGTGTAATGATCCAGCCGTGGTTTGTTCATGTCTGAAATGATGAGCATGTGATTTTGCAGTTTTAGTATAATTGTACTTGCTTTTCCCGCATTAATGTTCCTGAGCTTAGATTTTACAGTTACCAGTAAATTCGGTGTCTACAAGTGGTTTGTTGGTCTGTTGATCTTAATATTTTATGCACTGAAATTTATGACTTGGTATTGATGGGGAAGAGAGGGCAAAGTGATTGAGCAGTGAAGAAAACTACATAGACTGCTTCTGCGGTGTAATCCCAAGCATTATGCAAATGAACATAGTTCTGGGTAATACATTGCAACTAGGGGAACATTACTCAACTGCTCTGGGAAAAGCGCATTACAAAAATATATAATGCACCAACAATGTTGTAGTCTTGCCAAAATGTCTTCTATGTATACTGTACAATCAGTCAAACGTGTACTGTATACATCCCACCTATACATAGCCATAGATGTAACGACTGTACAATGGTTGTTAGGATCAGAGTGTCATTAAAGGGGCTGTGTTTGCATGTTCTTTTTTCAGATGCTTCAGTTCCCAAATAAGAGTACCAGCCACAGTTACCAGCTCTATGTCTTTATCTATGGTACTAAAAGATAGTTCTAACTAAAAAGTTTCATGTATGTATCGTCCTGTACCAAAGCATAGTGCTGGTGCTTTGGTCTCCCTAGTTGGCATTTGTGCCATTCTGCTCCCCTACTCTCGTGCTTCAGCACAACACACTGGCCTTTCTCTCCTTCTTTCTAGAATGGCCGACATTCTCATCGAAGCAGTCTGGCTGTTCCTTCTTGTAGGCCACAGCCAGGGGCATAACTACCATAGCGGCAGACCATGCGACTGCTATGGGGCCCAGGGCACAAGGGAGCCCAGTTGGGATCAACTGCTCTTCTACTGGGGGTGAAAACTGGGTCAGGACTCTACCCTGTAAAGAAACAACTTTTAGCAAATGAGGCAGTGGAAAAATGGCCCAAGGGTCATTGAAAAGGGTTTAGGCAGAAACCCTTCTGTCCTGTGTGGAGGGCCTGGTTTGATCCTTACTATGGGGCCCTTACTTCTCTATGTATGCCACTGGCCACAGCCTGCTTCATTCCGGAAGTACCTCTCACTGCAGCACTCCCTTTGGCTCTGAAAGCACACCCAAATCTTCCCCAGGGTATGGCCAGCCACCCAGAGGTACTTTACTTTAGACACTTTACTGTGTGAAGGTGCCTGAGCAATAGTTTGCTAGTTTTACTTGTTTCAGCAAAGATATGCTGTTTATGATTGTTTGTCCATGTACCGACTTCTGCCTACTTTACTTTGACCCTTTCTTGTCTGTCCTGACTGCCTGGCCTACCAAATCTGCCTGCCCTGACCCTCGGCCTTTCCCTGACTTTGTTTTGCCTGATCACTTGATGTTCTGCACTGGGTCAGTGGGTCTGCAGTCACTTGACTCCCAGAGCTAGTAGCCTGGTGGTTCCCCTGCAACAAAGTCCAGATCCCTGTATAGGTATTAAAGGGTGAATACTAGAGGGGCCACTTATATAATGCCCTTCGGAGTAACCCCAAGCCAAATCTGTTCAAGTGATACAGTGGACTCACACCCACTGCGTAACACATAAGCTGCTGCCATAAGTGCCTGTCAACAGTTTACTCTCCTACCCCTGTGAAAAACACATGCTTATGTATGGGGGCATTGTAAAGAATAATGGTCGGCCAAATAGGCTCTCAACTGGCAACTATCTAAGATGTATTGTATGACCATCATACAACGGTCAGCTCCTGGTGCTATTTGGCTATGCATAGCTGACAGTATAGGTGAAAAAATAATTCTAAAGAACAACTATTGGCTGTCAACTTGCAGAAATTTAGAACTGCAGTCTCAAGCCTGTGCCTTTGAGCAGCTTCTATATAATATAAGATAGTAATGGGAACACATATTACTGTTAGACAGAATTCTGTACCCTTAAGTGGGAGCATTAAACAACTGCTAAATTATTATTGCACTGACTAATACTCATTTTCCAGACTACGAAACCTAGCTTTTTCTAATATCAATCATTTGTTTCTATCTATATTGTTATCTTTAGCTTAACTGCATTAGACTAATGGAATTTTATTATATAGCACCTGTGTTATTATCATTGAGAGATTCCTTCCCCATCATTCCATTACGTACTGTCTGTTCCCCTCCTGTTACAGTTAAAGGAGGAAAAACACCGTCTGCTTGAAACAATTATTGAGCCTTCCCCTGAGGTGGTCTCAGCAGCCGTTTTCAATAATGGTTTTAGCCATTACAGCCACCTTTTGTACCGAAAATCAGTATCTTCAGTGTAAGGAGAGGCATACACCGGAGGATATTGATATATTGCCCATGTTTCATGCTCGGGATGCCTAGCTATAAAACGAAGCTTTAATTTTATTACTTAGGCTGAGGTTTTTGAGGACTGAGCTGATGGGTTTTTATGTATTTTCCTGGAAGCCATTGGAGAGCTTGTAAATACTCTAATAGTAGGGTTTCATGGGTGAAGAGTGGTTTGATCCAGTATATATGTATCATTATCTATAAGTAAGCTTAATCCTCTTTCCTTGTAATTTTTAAAAATGGTTTATAACCTTGCTGTTGAAGAGTACATGATTGCTGGGTATTTCAGACAAGATAAATTATATGAGCATTTACAGATCCAGAATCAATAAAACCAGGAAGGACACAACATAAGGGCTAAATATGGGATTAGAGAGAAATTCTTGGCAGCTACATGAATGGTATTTTTTTGTCCGTTGGGAATAGGACAAAAACTAGAAAAACAATAATGCTATTACATCTGAAAGATCAAAATAATAATGATTAAAATTACAAATACCGTATATATCTTTATGTTTTCTTTACATATATTGCTTAATAATAATAACACCAAGCATGTATGGGTTACTGATGCATTAAAGTGGGTTTCTGGTAAAAATATTTTTTCTTATCAAATGCCCACAGCATGGTCATGAAATAGAAGATTCATACTTACCCTCTCCATGCTGCTCCGTTCTTCCATGCTGCCCCACTGTCCATCTTCCATCTTCCGATCCCCACGCTGTTTAGATCTGGCTGGCTATTGTCATGGTCACATACAATACTCCAGCCAATGGCTTCAGCGGTGATGTGGCCACAAGCTGGACGTCACAGCTGAAGCCAGTCATTGGCTGGAGTGTTGTATGTGACCAAGCCCATAGCCAGATGCATGTGAACAGTGCTGTGACTGGAAGATAGAGAAAACGGGCGCATCTTCTGTTTCAGGGCCATGCTGCAGGCACTTGATAAAAAATAATTTTTACCAGAAACCCTCTTTAAGGATAGATATACATATATCAGATTTGCATATTTTCCAAGTTCCATAGTAGAAATCCATGGCTTACACTTGGATTTCTGCCATGGATATGCAGTGGATATGTCTTAGATCCACATGAGGATTAGCCCCTTTGTTAATCATTAGGGGTAATCCTTTGCCTTTCAATGCAAGATACTTAGCATTTCCGCCACACAGTTAGAAATCCATGTGGAAACTCTTCCAAGCATGTTAATGGGGCCCGAAGGCCCCTTTACACTGCCTGAACATTGGGCAGATCATCGCTGACAAGAATTTGTAGACACACTCTATAGTGATGATCTGCTGGTGTAAAGGTCCCCCTGATTACCCCATGAACAAGCGAAATGCTGAAAATCTGAGGTGCACCAAGGGTCTCTCCTTTATGTACACAGAAATATGTCTTTGCATAAAAGATTTTTCTCTCAGAAACCCCTGCAATCGATTTTCATGAGACTGGTATTTTCATTATGATCAGCAGAATCAACTCTATCAGGGTATACTACCTGGTACAATGCAGCTGACCCTTCTGACCCGTGATTTTTAAGCATTAGTGATAGCCAAGCCTGATTATATGTTCATATATACAAATATTAGGGAGTTACATTGTAGCTCTATTTTTTATTCACATCTTGAAGGCATTCTCATTTTTCATTGATAGATTATGTTCGTAACTAGAGATGAGCGAGCATGCTCGGCCGAGCATGCTCGAGTGCCATTTTTGCGTATTTGCGTACGCATTTTAAAATTCGTATGCTATTCATATGCATATTTTAATCTATACGCATATGCGCAAAAATGGCACTCGAGCATGCTCGGCCGAGCATGCTCGCTCATCTCTATTCGTAATCATGACACAGCTCTTCTGATGTACTGGCCTGTTACAGGGCATGCAGTTTCTGTATCCTGCATCACTCGTCACCCATCAGAAAGATAACTTGTCTTTCTTTACAAACTTGTAGTCCGTGCATGAGTGACGAGATCAGAGTCATATTGATAAGAAAGCTTGTACATAGTTTTCTAGAGATAGACAGGCACACAACCAAGTTTTATACTTCTGACTTAGAAAAACATGAATTCATTTTTCTACATAATTAGAGCACATTGAGAAACTTAGGTATCTAAAATATTTCCAAATGTATATCTCCGATGGCCCAGGAGAGGGGAGAGGAGTGGCGGTAACAATAATAATGGTAGTAGTTATTCATGGTACTGGTCACTCTAGCGCTCCCTGGGACCATGCAGTGATGGAAAGGGTGCATCTTTTCTTCCTTTGGGGCACTTCCTGGCTCCTGCCTGGTGGGGGGCTCTTGGTGGAGATAAATTTTGATGTGCAGTCAGGGTTCCTAAATGTGAATCAATGAGGAGGCCAATTTAACTGTAGAACAGTTCGTTACTGACAAATTTACTGGCCAGTTTCCAGTACAGTACTCACAGCAGTGGTCACAGTTCAGACCTTGCATGAACTGGCAGATCTTACAAAATTTTGCATTTTCCACAGATCTTACAGTTTCACTGGCTGATAAGGTTGTTAACAGGCCAAGTTGTCTCTCTGAGCTAATATTTCCAACACTGCACTTTTCTCTTAAGCACCCAGACTTAGGAGTGAAATATTTCTCCTGTAGCCTTCTGCACTAAAACACTTTCTCTCACTTCAAATACTCACAATGTGGCACTACAGATTTCCACTTTGGGATGTAGTCCTTGGCAGATTTTCTCTCTGCCTTCAAAGCACGACCAGGCTCCCAAACCTTACATCTCCTGAACAAATGAACTGCAGAGTCCATAAGTCTCCCAGATAAGTTATCTCCACAGTCTTGGTTGCTCGCACTGCCTCTTACCTCTGGAACGCTCTACAAAATGTCAGTTTTCTCTTATTTATTCCTCAGAGGCTGGATTAAAGGCTCAAACATGCACTCTAATATTTTCAACTAAGATGATGCATTCATCCTGACATTGAGAGAGGGTGGCTGGTGCACATGTACCCCGAAGTGTGTTTTGCTGTTCCTGGCTTTGACTATATAACAATATTTATTAGCGCCTAGGGGCAATTTTGGTAATGCTGGACTGGATTTAAACCTATATCTGTTGTTTTTACACATATGCTTATTCTCATGATTTGAAGATGACGGCCTCTGTTGGTTATCATGGGCACAAATTAACCTCTTATCCTACCGGTTACAATTAAGTATAACATTACATATTGAAATGCAAGGTTATGAGAAACGGAAAAGTAATGAAAGTGCTGACACAATCTGCCCAGCTGTCATTGGTACCGTTTCAGGTGCACATCACTTTATATTTTTTAAAGGGTTTTCTGGGTGTTTAATATTGATTGAGGCCATCAATATCGGTGGGGGGCCAAGCCCCAGCACCCCCACTGATCACCTTTTTGAGGAGGCTGTGGCACTCACCAGCCTCCTCACAGCTTACCAAGCACAATGCTGTCCATTGGATAACGGCTGTGCTTGGTATTGCAGCTCAGTCCCATTCACTTCAATGGGACTGAGTGGCGCCTAGGCCAAGGGACCGATAAACATGACATCACATGACCTAGGAAGAGGCTGCAGCACTCAGTGGAGCACCGTGGCCTCTTCAAACAGCTAATCAGCAGAGGCACCGGGAGTCAGATTCCTGTCAATCTGAGTATAGGCCATTAATATCAAAATCTCGGACAACCCCTTAAAACTGGGAATGGACTTTTTGGTCCAATTTGAGAATGTAACACTTGGGCATTACCCATGATACCCCACTGCTCCTCAGTATATAATTCCAATGCGTTAATTCGTTTTCCTTTGAAAATAAACCTTTAGTTGCTTACTGACAACATCTGAACTTTACTGATTTTATTTTTTCTTTCTTCCGAATTTACTGGGGTGCTGGCCTTTATCAATGTGAATATTCGGATAGCCCACAATAATCACATTTTTAAACCCCCAAATGTTGACATAATCTTCTACTCCATATGTATTATTAATATGGCTGCACAGCACAGTCATCTTAAGTAAGGAAAAACATTTTCTGGGCACCGTCCAAGCTGAAAGGTTTCTTCCTTGTGATTTGTAAATTTCTCTGTGAGCTTTAATAGGAAACAGCCAATTACAGTAACCTGATTTACAATGGCCACAACAGATAGTTTAATGTTTGGATTTGATTGATAACCGCATTGATAACTGTGGTAAATGAGTCTGCGGTTTTCCACATTACTTTAAAGCTGTCTCGTTCCGGCCTGGCAGAACCAATGGACAGTTTGCTGACCTTTACTTCCGGAAAGCCATGGCCGCTGTCCAGTGCTAGGATGACGTCTTGGGCATGCGCTTCCATCCCGGGGGCCGTTTACAGTATCCTGAGCCAGTCATTAATGGTTTACTTACTACACGGACTCTCAAAACCTTTACATTTTTGCAGTGACATTTAGCACAAGATATTGAAAATCATTGGACATTCAATATTCTCTGTGATTAATTAATGTGCTGGAACATAAGGTATAGGAATAAAAACGCCTTTGTTTTCTAGGTATTTGACTAAGGCTTTTATGATTTTACATAAAGTATAGTGTTTTTTTGAGCATGTTACAACTCATGATACTTAAAAATCCCAATATTGGCCAAGTGAGGGCACAGAAAAGTACTTGCTAGGAAAGCAAATGAGAAATACATTTAATCCGGTCATGGACATTCAATTGAAGTTGGATGGATCTGCCCCCAATCTAATACACAGGGATTGCTACACCCCCCCCCTCTAACCCCCTATATTCTCTGGGAGAAAATAAATTGAACATTTTGGATATTTTTCTTTCTTTTGCAAATTGTCATTGTACAAACATCTTCAATCGACATTTATGTAGCACTGTGCATTGATGTTATTACAGAATTGCCGATCAGTGGCATATCATGACAAAATATCGAATGTTATCTGTGAATTGTGTCCTGCCAATGTTTATGGAGGTTCCAAAATCTCAACTCAATATTCATAGAATACAATGTTTTAAAGAATGTGTCACTATTTTTCTTCTTCATTTTGGCAGTACTATACCATTGAAAATTAAATACTAAATATTGTGCCTCTGTAGCAGTCAGCACAGAGAGATGAATCCCCTTTATAGATTAGTAGACCACTGTTAGATTACTGCTGCTGTGAAAGGAAGATGTTATCTGCTAGTATAATAATAGAAGGTGGAATTGGGATGACAGTGTGATATTTCTATTGTTCTGTTAGTAGCCCTAGATAAAGATTCACACAGAACAGCATGTGTTGCTCCAACTGAGTCACTCATCCCCTTTCCCTCTCTGGTCCAAGTGAATGGTCTGACTGAGAAAGTCAAGTGAGGATACTTTTACACCAGCGTTTTTGCAGGATCCGTCATGGATCAGCAAAAACGCTTCTGTTCTGATAATACAACCACCTGCATCTGTTATGAACGGATCTGTCATGAACGCCATTGAAAGTCAATGGGAGATGGATCCATTTTCTATTGTGTCAGAGAAAACGGATCTGTCCCTATTGACTTACATTGTGGGTCAGGACAGATCCAGCAGCATCGCAGCATTATTCTGTCCGCGATGGGGAAGCAACCAAACGGAACAGAATGCATTCTGGTGCATTCTGTTTCGTTCAGTTGAGTTTTGTCCCCATTGACAATGAATGGGGACAAAACAGAAGCACTTTCCCCCCGCTATTGAGTTCCTATGATCTTAATCGAGGAAAGGGAAAAGTAGCCTGAGCCCGTTTGCTGTGCTAAATGTCCAAATAAAGAAGTTAAAGAGCCAGGAAGGGGAGTTGAATACATGTAGAGACTTAAAAAAATTATTTCCAGAAAACTATCTACTGTTATTGGTTTTTTTTAAATAATATCTGAATAAATAAATAAATACCGTACATAGAAGATTCACATTTAGGCTATTTACAAGTTTTGATAGTAGTACTGTCAGGTCTGGTCATCGGAGAACATAGGTTCTATGTTTTGCTTGGTATTCTGAGTTTTTGTGTGTTTCTGTTTAGTGCCTACGCCTTGCCTTGAACCATGTTCACACTGTTGGTTGTTTTAGAGCCAACGCCCAGCTTCATGTTTGGTTTGTCTACTCAGGGTTAATACTCAGGTGCTGGGCTGAGTGGCTTCTCTGAATCTGGTCCATTCAGAACCTGGGGGTGGGATATCTTCCTGCTTATATACCTATCTTTCTCTCTGCTCCTTGCTGGTTTTTGCAAAATCCTTGCTATTCCTGCTTGGGTTGTATTGTGAATCCTGACTTCTTATTTGACCCTCGGCTCGTATTTGACTACTCTACTGTCTTCCGATTTTGTACTTTGTTATTCCTGGTTTTGACGCGGCTTCCTGACTATCCATTTGGTGTTTTGTCTGTCTTGTTTGTTGTCCCTGTTCCCTGCACCTTATACAGTGTATTTCGCAGTCCTCGTGGTTGTCGCCCCACGGTTTAGCGTGGGTGAGGCAATAGGCAGGGACAGAGCAGAGGGTTGGGTAAGCTCAGGGCACACGCTCCTCTGTTGTCTGTTTATCCCAACCTTGACAGAAAAACCAGCCAGGAGCAGAGAGAAAGATAGGTATATAAGCAGGAAGATATCCCACCCCCAGGTTCTGAATGGACCAGATTCAGAGAAGCCACTCAGCCCAGCACCTGAGTATTAACCCTGAGTAGACAAACCAAACATGAAGCTGGGCGTTGGCTCTAAAACAACCCACAGTGTGAACATGGTTCAAGGCAAGGCGTAGGCACTAAACAGAAACACACAAAAACTCAGAATACCAAGCAAAACATAGAACCTATGTTCTCCGATGACCAGACCTGACAAGTACCTCTTTACGATGACCATACACATACAATAGACAAATCTCAGGCAAACCTACAGTTGACCATTTAAGGTGTATAGGAGCTTTCCAACTCTTCTGGGATGACAGATGTCGGAGGAGATAAGTACTGGGTAGTCGGATAGATAGATGCCCTATCCCTTGAAGATAGTGGGTTTCACACACTTGTCGAGCTGAGCTGGTATGTGTATGATGGAGATAACTGTCTGATGAATGGCCGACAGCTATCTAAAGGTTGTGTCCAGCCTTAGAGGGAACACTACCTTCATAGACAGCTCCTGCACATTAAAAATCAATAGTTATCTGCTGTGTGGTGCATTGAAGTTACAGTGGCAGCCACAGCCAGATGCACATGTATGATATATATCAGTGAGTATATGAGTGGTTAAATGGGTTGACTTTCAAAGATCCTTTTACAAGAAAAAGAAGGAAGACCTCCATTCCGTGCGATCATGCATTAGCAAGAGTAGCTACAAAATCCATCTCTCACTCTGGGGGACCTATGACATACATGCATTGTGGGGACAGTCCATTTACTTGATTTCACATTGTGTAATGTCTTTTTTCCCATGTTGTGGTGTAAGGTGAAGAGGAATTAAACACGTGCTTGCACTTTTTGCCACGGATTACAGATGATATCTAGGGGTCACTTCACTGGGACACCCTGTCATCCTCTTATCATTGAGGGAAAACCCTTTCACTATACAGAATGAGAAGCTTATGCTGGCAGTGAAGTTGCTTCCACAGTACATGGATCTCCTCCATATCATTTATCGTACAGTAATTATCTCTGTCATACAGCCTTCGGCGATGTTCCACACTGACTCACCAGGTAAGTTGTAAGATTGACAATCAAACCTGCTGATACATTTCTGATAGCTGCTATAAAAGATATAACGAATTTGTTGTCTTAGACTGCCATAGGCCAGTGTGCATTTTTAGGACATACTGAGTTCTTTCAACCCAAAACCCAAAAATAATCATCATTCATGGCAAGATTTAGGTTCTGCCAGAAGGTTCTAATATGATGACTGCCAGCATTTTGCATAACACTCTACATCAGATAATTGCATGGTCAAAACCTCTAGTGGGACTAAAAAAAAAGTGCAAAAAAGTTAAATAAAATGTTTCAAAATACACAGGAATAAAACACAAAAATATCTTTAATTAAAAATGCTTTATTATGTAAAAAAAATACTACATGAATATAGTACATAACATAAAAGTTTTCGTTCTGTACAGCCGGTATTTCAACACGGTGGATTAGTAACATGCCAATACAGTTGACTATTTGTGTACCACCTGTTGATTATCTGTATAGCCACTTTGGCTTGGACTGGCTCCCAGAGAAACAGAGGAGCCTCCAGTGGGACCAGCTGTGAGATACTACTCTATGTTGTGCTGTAGTCTGGGGTGGATTGGCCATAGACCTTACAGGGAAATTTCCCGGTGGGCCAATGCCCAGGGGGCCGCCTGAGCCCTCCTCATGGTTTTTGGGGATGTATTTTGTGCTGCTGGTGGCAGTATTTTGTGGTGTTTGGCTCTGTTGGGCTGGTATAATGTGCCTCAATATGGTATTGCTGGCCCTGCCTACTTGTGTTGGTCCTGCCTTCCATCAATTTGGACCCGACTACAAAACGGGGCCACTTTTAGTAATTTTTCCAGGGCCACTTTAAGTTCCCAGTCCGTCCCTGGCTGTAGTGTTGGATTTTTTGCAAGTCAGGCACAGTTTCGGCACATCCATTCCATGGGATCACTAATACATCGCCATGCCTCTGTAATCCCGATCACTACTGGGGTCACTGTGTAGCAGTACCCTAAAAGATTAAGCCTTATGTAGTCCAGGAAACAGGTTGATACAATGAGGATTAATATTTGTCTGGAGGTCAATAAAGAAATAACATTTCCGGCAATTTTGAATTCTGGTAGCATTTTCTCGGAGCATTCATCCTTTCAGGTTAAAAAAATAAATTATTTTCATATTACGTGAGAAAAAACTGCAGTCTTTTCAGGTCTGACATTGTTGTACATTCACATTACTGTACACCATCCCTCTGCCTACAGCCATTAATTCATCAATACATCGTAAAAGAAGAGATCCATTCTTCTGCTCACAATCGAATAGTTAATTTAATATGTTAGAAAGTTGCCCCTTTGTGCTACAGACTGAATGGTCTTCTGAAAAGTGCTTTTATTGGCCAGAGATGGGGGGGAAAAATGAAAAAGCGTTTTTCTCCAGAGAGACAAATCCATTAGAATCATAATTGTTATTATACTTAGGACTGCCTGGTGTACTTGTCGAAGGAGCAGATCCGAGGGATCAATACAAAACATATCTAGAATGAAAGATGTTAACTGTAAATCTGTAATGTTCGATTTCTTTTCAGGGAGAGGTGCTACACCAAGCTTAGGTCTAATGCAGAAATGGCTCCTCATTTCTCGTAACCCTGTGAAACATGAAGATAGCTAACGTATTTGAAAGCAAACATCTTGAATGAAAACGAAATTAAAAAACTTGAAGACAGATGTAGTTTTGTAAAGGGATCTAGTTAAGACTAGGTTCACATCTACGCATATTTTTCATTTTTCTGTTCCGATCTAGGGAAAAAAAACCAGATGCACCAGATCCTTTATATGACAGATGGCAATGGTGCCCGATGAACCCATATACCAGGGGTACTCAAGTGCTTTTTGTAAAGTTCCATATACCTGGGTCTACTGTAGTGTGAAGGTCTGAGCTGCTTCGACCACACAGTAATAGAGGCCCCTTAGTGCTTCCCCACAGTAAAAATGTCCTCTTAGTGCCCCCTAACAATGTTGATGCCCCTTAGTTCCCCTTGGACAATATGATATCTTTTTAGTACCCTCCACAGAGTATAATGTAAGTGACCAGGGCTCGCTCTGGCCTTTTAAGAGTCAGCAAAAGTGCAAACGCCCTAGAAACAGGTAGGGTAACCATAGAAGTAGGAGCAGGTAGCAGCTTGCAAGGAAGGCACATAGAACCCTGGCTCCTGGGCCCAAAAAGTTGACAAAATTGTACTCCAGCACGCTTCACGGCATATGAAACAGCAGTCTGAATGATGTCCAGTATTTAATATATATATATATATATATATATATATATATATATATATATGTAACTTATCAAGTTACCAGTATTTATTATAACCGCAGGGCTTGTTTCATCTGATTATTAGGAACCAGTCCATTTGACCACAACTTTAAGGACAGTTTACTAATGACCATGTAATACATGATAGTAGGTGGAGTCCTGAATGGGGAGGCCTAACCCATATGACATTTATAAGCCCTGATCTGACAACTCATTCACAGATGCATGGAGGGGAGATTTATGAACACAATTAACCAGTTACTTGTCTGGGCTCCACACTTGGAAAACTACCTGGCTGATAGAATTACACACATGACACAAACTATGCCGTCATTACTGATGTACTGACAATATGCTGACAATAAGTGCCTTTTATTGGTCTCGAAGGACACATTTATTGGGAAGAAAGCTTATATGATTTTTAAAGCGGCCCATAGCTATATTGTGTAATAAAAATCAAAAATCAGGCAGCACTCTCAAAAAAGTAAAAGGCAAATCAAAATTCATTTACCCATGTGGGACATGCACGTCCCACATGGGTAAATAAATTTTGATTTGCCTTTTACTTTTTTGAGAGTGCTGCCTGATTTTTGATTTTTGTTATTGGATCGCTGTCAGGTCACTGGGCTTGCACCTCAGGTGCTGCCGATATCCTTTTTCTTTTGTATATTGTGCAATATAACTATACCTTAACATCCACAAAAAGAACATATTGTTCCCTGCAGTTGGCTGGGATGATTCTTTAGTGTAATAGATTTTATCTTTAAGAATTGCATAATAGCTAAAGAAAATACATCAATTTCTAGTGACGGCCTCTAGCTATCAAAGATATTGCATTATCACGTAATATAAGACAGCAATATCCAGTGGCTAAGCGGCCGAGAATAGTCTAATTGCAGTATGCCTGCAATTCCTAAACCGTTTTATTGACATATATTTAATGATATTTGCAGTCCATGTTCATGCACATGCATAGTCATCCCACCTAGCCCCGTCAATTCAGAAGGAGAGCGAGAGGCTGGCAGAGGAAAGCAGACAAGCAAGGGTGCACAGAGAGTCTTGGGTCCACCCTTAGTGCACTTAACTGCTCATTTGCATATGGATTAAAGGTACTTTTCCTCCAGAATGTAGCAATGGATCTCTGAGCTAGCCCTACATGACATTGTGCCTAGTTTAACAATGAATTTCCTGATGACTCCTTTACGGGTGCCTGGAATGGGACGAACTCTCCTGGTGCCCAAGGGCTCCACCACCCTCAGTCCCTGAGGTTTAGCATGAACAATACTTGTTGGATGGGCAATTACTATTTAAGTTGTCCTCTATTGCACTTCACCCCACCAATTTTCAGCATTCTGAAACACAGGGAAACATTAATTATAATTCAGTGGCGCAAAAGACAGTCACTTACTCCATCTACCCCTTGTCCTTACTTCAGGGGTGCACCTAGCCTTTCTGCTGCCTAAGGCAAAAACTGAAACGGCGCCCCCCATGCCAATTTCTTAACCTAACTCCTTTGCCACAATGAAAGCGCTCATTCCCCATGACCCTTCCACTGTCCCCCCTTGCCCCTACCTGGTGCTGCCTGAGGCGATCGCCTCACCTGGCCTTATTGGTGGTGCACCCCTGCCTAACTCCGTAGGCAGGTCCCCTACCTGTGTGCAACATGGGGGAACCCTGTGATCACTTCAGATTTTATTTCCCTGGCTAAATAGTGGTTCTATAGGGTCAATAACTCACATTTTTGCATGTTTGACCTATAAACAAGAACAAACCATTGTGTCCTGCACATAGTAGTCTTATAGTCTCTTTAATAAACTATGAATTAGCCTCTTTTCTGCATTTTTTTTATCGTCCAGTTTATAAAAGAGTAGGCGATACGGATACCTGATGGAGGGATAAGGAAAAAATCAGCAATGCAGTTTTTCTGAAACTCTCAGCTTAAGACTCACTTTTCATTTTCTACGCTGCGCTTAACCTAATAATGATTCTATGTTACAAACAGCAATAATATCTTTCAGCATACTTAATCAGAATAGACTTAATACTGTCACTACTTATTAACCTCTGTTGAAAAGCTAGAACTTTTTTCCTTTCCCTCTCCCTCCTGTTATTGTTGGTCTTGGCAGGCTGCTTCAAAGGAAACAGTCAGCTTTGACTTGTGCTAAAACAGTGCAAGTCCTATAATGATTAGAAGGCTGTCGCGCTCGGTGCCGGAAATTAGACTTGCCCATACAATTATGGCAGCAGTGAGCATTGTGCAATTCATATATGCATGTAGAAATCTGTGTGTAACCTTACTCTTAATTCCCTCTTCTGATAAGTGAATGTGCAGCAGAGAGTAATGTACTGAAGGGTTTCAACATAAATATGTCAGCACCTATAATGCTTAGATTAATATAATTGTCCCTGAGACATGATGGCTGGGACTACAGCTACAGGAAAGGGGTTATTTATATACACTAATTGACAAAAAAACACACCCTGATAGAAATGTCAGATGGCTGCAAAATTCAGCATGCAATTATGTCTCAGACAGACACCTAAATGATTACAGGTGTGGCCTGATTAGACATTGGGTTTCACCACAAGAAGGCATTAAAGTGTTTCCCCTGCTTCCCTATAAAAAGGCTCTCAGAAGCTACTTTGGGGTAGTGTACCTCTTGGTGAGCAATTGTTGACTGCTAGACATTCCTCTACGATGCACTCACTTGACAGACTTTGGTAGGAGGTGCATCATTGGACTGGGAGAAGACGGATGGTCGTTCTGAAGAACTGCATGCCATCTTGGCCTTTATTGCTGTAGTGTAATGAATGAGACACCTGGACTGTTGTGTTTGGGAATCCCACAAAGGTCGGGTTTGAGTATGGAGGCCTCGGTGATGATCTGGGGAGACACTGCATACGAAAGCCAGTCACCCCTACTATTGATACTAGTGACACTAACAGCTCAGCGGCATGTGTAGGACATCTTGCTGCCACATGTGTTGCCTCTTATGGCAGGGTTTCCAATTGCCATTTTTGGAAATGTCTCCATCAGATTGCTTCCTTGGCCTGCCAGTTCGCCAGATTTGTCACCAGTCAAGTATTTATGGGACCAGCTGGGACACCATCTTCAGCAATCTATGAGTGTGCATGATCTACAGGCCCAGCTGTAACATCAGCCATGGAGAACCTGTATGTCTCCATGCCCAACTGTATCTCATCTTGTATCCAGGCTAGAGGAGATCCAACAGGGTACAAGACCCTCTTTCAATTGTAGAGTTTTTCCCAGTAAAGTTATCCTTTTGCTCCAATATTGTAATCACTTACGGGTCCGACACCCTGAATCCCCACTGATCAGCAGTTCTGCAGTAGCTCTGCAGAATGTGGGCACTGGACCTATACAACTCCGTCCATTTCTGTAGTGAACAGAGCTGGCTACTGTAGCACTACTCCCTCTGAAGTGAAATAGTCTATCCTGAGAATAGGCCATCAATATTAAAGTACCAGGATACACCGTTAATGGAGCCATGACTGATATTTCCAAATAGTCATTGAAGACTTTCCCTGGTTTTCCTGTCATTCAGTAGACATGTGCCATTTTGCCCGTCAAGTGGCATCAGTGTACTTGCATTCTGTGGGCGCTGTAAGAGCATGGGATGAGTGTCTGTGTTTGTTCACTGTGGCAGGATGGTAAGTAGGTGAATGGGTACATCTATAAGTCATGTCATTGAATCAGGCTCCAGGCTTGTGTTGCTGGCAGGTTTATGCCATTAATAGATATTAGGATATTCATCTGAGCTCATTTTTTTGTTTCTGGATGCCTTATAAAAAGGCTATATTAGAACGTTGTATATAATCATCTCACAAACACACTGGCCAACAGTAACCAGAAAGTGGCCAACCCCTTTAAGGCTGGGGCTACACAGTGATCTTGGCCACAACAGCTGTCACACAGCCAGAGACCTCTGTGCATTAAACTGAATGGGGTGGCAGAGTGACTTGCAAGTTGCTGTAACCCTCAAATCGCCAAAAATTCTGAAGTGTTATAATTTTTTGTGATTCTGCAGTTGCTGCAACAAGGTGACCCCATTCCATCCAGTGCACAGCGATCTATGGTCATGCGACAGTTGTGAGGCCAAGATCGTTGTGTAATCCCAGCCTAAGTGCAAGCAAACCTATTATCTCATTCCTAATATCTAAGGTGTTGTTTGGCGAGGCCCTCACATTTGAGAGCTCTTTCAGCTCTCCCTACAGTATGTCACCCTATGAGAAACTAACAAATCTGCATGTCAGACATAGAGACATTTAGAACAGATCTGCAACCTGAGGACCTCACCATACAACCTCCAATATACCCCTGTTATTAGGACATGGGAGCAGTCAATTTTCAGGTTTTGACTGGAGTCAGGTTTCAGTCGTCTAGACATTCAGCTTTTATTTTTCATGGACATAGTAGGGTCACAGCTGTCTGTGTGTATTATGGTCTTTGAGGATGAGAGTGTAGTTAGCTTTCCATTATGTAAATTGAACCACAGTGACTATCCTGTTTATTCTTTATTCTTTCTTTAAGAATCTTAGAGATGTGTATAATATACAGCGAGGCACATTCAGAAAAATGTATCTTTCGCAATTGTTTTCTTTATGCACCAAAGTCTGTATCTCACACTATGATTACTTAATCACAAAATGATACAGAAAGATCACAAGAGAAAAATGTTTAGAAAACTCTTCTATAATGTTCACTTGGTTTGACTGGCTGTCATTTAAAGTGGTTATCCAACGAATAATGTAAAAAATGGAAATCAGACATCATATAGAACATGGCAATCTCTTTTTAACAAAGCTAGAACCAGCCCTGTACCTCACATGTATCCAGAGATCTCCACATTCATTCCTCTGCTAGATTTATATGAAGCTGACAGCTCGGGGAGTGTCTTTTCTGCTGCAGCTCAGGAGGCGTGTCTCAGCTCTCCCTATCACAGCTCAGGGAGGCGTCTCTCGGCTCTCTCTATTGCAGCTCAGGAGGCGTGTCTCAGCTCTCCCTATCGCAGCTCAGGGGGCGTGTCCATGCTCTCCCTATCACAGCTCAGGAGGCGTGTCTCAGCTCTCCCTATCCCTATGTTAAAAGTTGAAACTAAGCATGTGCGGCCTGCTCAGTGAATAGGTCAAAGAAATAAGAAATTAAGTGGCCCTGTACAGATACATTATACTGAATAACTCAGTAGCTGTACAAAATTTTTAATGACATGCAATTACAAAAGTATTCAGATCCAGGGGCTGGTTTGAAAACTGTAGAATATTTTTCGTGGGACAATCCCTTTAAGTGACAAATTGCTCTACACCTCCAAACAAAAAACAGTCGACAGTGAGGAAAAACTAGACTTAAAGAGGACCTTTCACAGCTGCTGACATGCCCTTTTTTAATAGCTTCATGCATTCCCCATGTAATACCAATTTTGGATCATCTATTCTTATGACTGTATGTTGTGCCAGTCCTTTATTATTTTTACTAGAAGTTATGAATGAATTGCTAGCAGTCTGCAGTAAGGGTACAGAGGGGAGGTAACCAGTTGGGGGGGGTGTACCTGCACAGTCTGATTGGATAGAGTCAGACTGTGCAGGTACACACCCTAAACTGGTTACCTCCCCTCTGTACCCTTACTGCCGACTGCTAGCAATTCATTCATAACTTCTAGTACAAATAATAAAGGAACGTCACAACATAGAACCATAAGAATAGATGCTCCAGAATTATAACATGGGGAATACATGAATCTATTAAAACGGGCATGTCAGGAGTGGTGAAAGGCCCTCTTTAAATATTGATTACCTTAGGATAAGTCATCAATATCATGTCGTTCTGGGGCAGATATCTGGAACCCTCTGTAAGCCCTAGCGGGCCGGGACCTCTCTCCTTCTGTACCAGTTTGTAACGCACCTTGTTTATGCTTATCGTACTTGTTTTATTTTACCCACATATACACCCCTTTTCTATAAATTGCACTATAATAAATGATTATTACAGGAAATCAAATGTCTTCAACATTTAGTGCATCTATCAGCCCTGAATCAGGGCTAAGGGTTAACAGGCTCATTTGATGTAGGATATCATGACAGTGAAGGCGCACATTATGCAGTCAGTTTACAATTAGCTGTTCATTTATGAATAATGTAAAGTGTTTGACAGGGATGCAGGTTTACACTTTACGTATGAATGTATTACAGACCAGAGCTGCATTTATAATTCTGCAGACTTCATCCACAAGCATTTCCTTGGTAGCTCAATGTCTGTGGCTCTGTTGGCTTCCTCTGGTGATTTGTATTCTTGTGCCATTGCTTCAGGCATAGTACAGTAATCTGACTTAATGAAACATAACATTCCCATGATATCATAGGTGTTCAGCTTATCTATAGACTGTAATATATTGTAGCTCAGATCCGTATATGGTACTGAAGTGCAGCTCTGTTCAAGTACCAGGCATAGCTTATGAATGGATGCACCGAAAAGAACCATGATCCCTTTAACTGGCTTATTGGCGGGGTCCCCACTGTTCACACATTCATGTCTTATATATATATAGTGAACATGGCCGTGGGACTGCCATGTCTGTGTTGCAGATCGCAACCGTAGGGCTTCCGCATTCTTCCAAGTACAGAAACCAGACCTACTCTCAGGGCACACCCAAAAGCATCATCTAAACCTACACAAGACAATGGTGCAAAAGCCCATAATAAAACATCCACAGAAAAAAATAGTAAATAAAAATAGTATTTCCTTTATTTAGCACTAAAAATACAAAAGAGTGCTACAAATAGCAATTAAAATACAAAAGAGTTTAAAATTAGAGCATTCCACATGATCACAGGAGAAGGAATTAACCAGTGAGGGACTACCTTATATGCAGACAAGTACAGACATATGTAATATACATTTACCAGGAAGAGGGAGTTAAAGTATAGTCATATCCAAATGGATTATATTAAAAATCAATCGCCAAAGGCTTCATCAGGGATAAAGTGTCCTGTCTTTCACCACATGTGGCTCAAGGACCCATTGGACCCATTGGAGTCATTTGGTCTATACAGTGATTTGGAGTGCACACGGCCAATGCCTGTATTTACGGACCAGTGGTTTGCAGTCTGCATGTCACGAAAAAAGTAGGGAATAGTGCAGCCATAAGCTTCACCCACACCACTATCCCTGCCTACTTGCATTATCCATCCTAACTGATGGTGCGCAAGTGGACTGCGGTCCCTAGCTTAGCGCAAGTGCAGGGCCTTAAAGGGAAGGGAACAATAGGAGACAAACCACAGATAAAATAGACACAACAGGTGCATAAACGTTACCAGGCCAGGGTCGGAAACCGAGAAGACAATCAATCCAAAACAGAAGCAAAAACTGTAACCAGGGAAAGCCGAGGTCAAAAGCCAGGAGGTCATGTCAGTCCAAAGGGGGTATAACAAGGTCAAGGTACAAACCGAGGTCAAAAATCCAGATAGTAAATATAGGCAAAAGCAAGTATGACAAGTCCAACAGCGAAAACCAATCACAGGCAACCTGTGGCCAGCAGGTTGCCTGTTGAAATAGTCCAGACTGATGGGTCATATGACCCGCGTCAGACATAGCCAAACTACTGAGCGCCGACTCATCTATGTCGGAGCTAACTGCTGCCCCTGCTCCTGCTTGTTGCCTAGGGGATAGGGGACGCCGGCCGCGCTGAGGAAGCGCGTGCCGCTGACTCCTCCCCGACCCCCTGTTGTTATGGAGATGAGGACGCTGGCTGTGTATGTCGCCGACGGTCTCCTCCTCCACAGCGTGATGCCAGCGGCGCTGCAGGGAGGGAGTGCATCACTGGTTCGCTGTTAAACTGCAACAAGAGTACAGCGGTCCCATGGTCATGTGAATGGGGCCTAAGACATATATAACTAGTAGCCTGTCCATTTTTACTGTATGTACTTTTAGGGTCACTGCACACGATGTGGATCACATGTAGTTTTTTCGCCCCATAGTGAATCTCAGAACTGGGCCCCCAACCCAAATATAAAGTACAATTATTGTAACTGTATATTGTGTGTGTGTGTATATATATATATATATATATATATATATATATCTATATCTAATAGCAGCAACCCTCCTACAGACACAGAATGTCCCACCATAGACACAAATGCGTGTGTGTATATATATACAGTATATATATATATATATATATATATATATACATATATACAACAGGCAGTTGTATATGTGTGTATACCTGCAGTCCTATTTAAAACCACAGATAACATTAGTGCTGATAATGTGGTAGTGTTATCTGCAGTCCTATGTAAAACCACAGATAACACTAGTGCTGATAATGTGGTAGTGTTATCTGCAGTCCTATGTAAAACCACAGATAACACTAGTGCTGATAATGTGGTAGGGTTACCTGCAGTCCTGTGTAAAACCACAGATAACACTAGTGTAGATCATGTGATAGTGTTATCTGCAGTCCTATGTAAAAGCACAGATAACACTAGTATAGATCATGTGGTAGTGTTACCTGCAGTCCTATGTAAAACCACAGATAACACTAGTGTAGATCATGTGGTAGTGCTACCTGCGTCCTTAGTGTGCCTCCCTGTGCCTCTCCCACGGGACTCCATGCTGGCGGCACTGTCTCCTCTTCCGTCTTCTTCTTGCCCCCACAGAACGTCCTGAAGCAGCTGCATCAAGACATAGGAACACTGTGGGCATGGTGACGGTGACACACACAGGGACAAGGATACACAGGGACAGACACAGAGACAGAAACACACAGGAGGACAGACACACAGGAGGACAGACACACACACACACACACACACACACACAGGGGGACAGACACACACACACAGGGGGACAGACACACACACACACAGGGGGACAGACACACACACACAGGGGTACAGACACACACACATACAGGGGGACAGACACACACACATACAGGGGGACAGACACACACAGCTAGGCCTCACCAAACTCCAGCTCCTCTCCGTACAGGAGCACAGCTCTCTGCTCCTCTGGCTCCTCCCCCACTGTTCACATGGGCGGATGACGTCAGGAAGGTCCTACAGCACCATGGACTGCAGGGGTGAGGAGACCTAAAGAAGAAGGGGGAGACCTATCTCTTGACTGCAGGGGTGAGGAGACCTACACTGGACTGCAGGGAAGACCAGACCTACACTGGACTGCAGGGGTGAGGAGACCTACACTGGACTGCAGGGAAGACCAGACCTACACTGGACTGCAGGGGTGAGGAAACCTACACTGGACTGCAGGGGTGAGGAGACCTACACTGGACTGCAGGGAAGACCAGTCCTACACTGGACTGCAGGGGTGAGGAGACAGACAGGAGAAGTGGGGATATGGAAGACTAGGAAGAGAGGGGGCGGGGCCATTCAGCCCTGCCGGGCCCCCCAACCTCACAGGCCCCATAGCCATGACATAGTCTTCTGCCATTGGCGGTACGCCACTGTACACTTTGCATATTTGTCAATTGTTTTTGTGCAATAATTATGTCAATTCTTTGGTGCAATACTGCACATTATGTAGACTGATTGTCCCCATAGACTTCAGTGGGGTTGTTAACCTAAACAAAAAATCACCATCAAAATACACAACAATAAATACAATAAAAATGCACCAAAACCACGATAAATAGTGTGGATTTATGTGTTTGCTTTATGCAGTTGTGGTGCAGATTTCATAAGGATTTTCTGCATACAAATCAGCATAGTGTGCAGGGACCCTAAGACTACATAAAGAGGTAAAAACTAGGGAATATAATACATATTCAGAAGGGACGGGATTGTGATGATGTCATTTCAATGCCTGGTAGTGATATAGTATCTGACTTGCATTGTGTCTACTGAAGGGCATTAGACTGTCTGTATACAGAATAAAGTGTATCATGAAAGCGTGTATTATTGTTGAGGGTCGGAAAGACTCTAGCTTCAGAGTTAGCCTCTTACATGAAGATTATTCACTGCTCATTCAGGATTTAGAAAACGGTCGACAATAACTATATAAAGCCTTTAATCCCCAACTTTTAATATAAAAATGAAGAAATCGTTTCTACTTTCAGGGCTTTTATTATTAAAGAAAGGCCAGAGATTTGCTGAGCTGTTTCAATTCCTTCTGAAGGCTTTTCCTCTTACAAGGAAGTCAGCTGAAATCACAGCACTTGGTAAAAAGTTCATGGGAAGAATTAATCTGTCTATAAACTAGAGGATCTTAAAAAATGCAGATCAAACACTGATCTGCTATGTGATACAGAGATAAAAGAGCTTCATTTGCAAACTTCTTAAATATTGGCAGGCATAAGGGTCAAGATTTTGTGTTATGGAAAGCTCGAGATAATTAATGTTGTTGAAAGAAGACTTTTCCATTGGCGTCTCTCAGACTAGCCCCTCAGACTGGATCACTCATAAAAGGAAAATTGTCAGGAAAATATAAAGAGCTGTCCATTGAGGAATTGCCAATTCAAATGAGCCACAAATAACAGATAGAAAGTCATTTAATCATTTCTCTGCCTTCTTTTTCCACAGGTGGCAGGAAACGTTTCCTATGAAGGAAATGCATGATATGTCATATTTTTACAGTTTGCCATTGAACAAGGAGCTATAGACACAGACTCTGCCACTATATAAGTGAAAGGTCTTTCACAAATGTTATATTCTGTTCAGTAATATAAAAAAAAAAAATGTAATTCTAACTCCTAGACATCAAAATGTGGTGGCCCAAACCATCAACTCCCAGACAAGCGTGCATTTTATTTTAATAGAACAGGTTGGATAAGTGGCCGCCGACACCTCTGACATTACTCATCTCTGGAGGAAACAAAATCCATTTTGTCTGATCTTTGTTTTTCTAGCCACCAACATCAGGGGACTATAGTCTTCAGAATGTAATATCTTTGGCCAACTTTAATACAAATGATACAAGATGTTAACCGCTAGAAAACACTGCCTTTAGGATGTGCTCTTTTTGAATGTTTTCCCATGAGTGGCCAAAGCAATATGATACCAGCAGTTAATGGGGGGCACTTTCTTGTCAGAAGAAATTATTTACAGGTTTGGAGGGTTGGAGAGTTCTGAACTATATGTGGAATGAAATTCCAGAGAAGAGAGCAACTATACTGGGTCTTGAATACAACAAGAACTTAAGAACATGGGCGGAATGGCCATAGACCTTACAGGGAAATTTTATGGTGGGCTGGGAAGTTTTTGGGGATGTATTTTGTGCTGCTGGCAGTATTTTGTGATGGACTGTGATATTTGACTCTGTTGGGGTGGTATAATGTGCCACAATATGGTATTGCTGGCCTAACTACTTGCGTTGGCCCTGCCTTCCATTAATTTTGACCCTACTACAAAACGGGGCCACTTTTAGTATATTTTCCAGGGCCACTTTAAGTTCCCAGTCCGCCCCTGCTTGAGAAGGATATTAAAAGTGATTCCTTAGGGACTGATATGATATCGCCAAATGCATCACTACATAGACATTAGTCTATCACATTTTCATAAGCATTGATGTTGTTCAATTTTTGGTACAATACTACATCTGAATTGATCCATAATGACCAATTCTCTACTCCCAAATGCTTTAGGGAAGGTAGCTCTATGGTTACGGTCTGTCATCACTGTAAGGCATGCCTCAAGATCTGAGTGTTCTGGATTCATTGGTATGTGTAAGGCTATGGAACTAAAGCCGAACTGGTGGTCAGCAAATGCGGCGTACCAGACACGCTTTGCGCAAGCCGTCGCGCTCTGAACACCCTTGAGGGCCGGGGTACTCTTCACCTGCTTCCCACAGGAAGGGGGGCTTATGCAGAGCCCTTCCCAGGTACCAGTAGCGAGGCGGCTGGTGGCTGGGCACACCGACCACGGTTGGGCAAAAACTACCAGAGGTTACTGGGAGATAAATGCAGTGTAATGGTTAGAGACAAGAGCAAGGTCAAAACATAAACCAGGACACGAGAACCAGCAGAACACCAGTACCAAAGCTGAAGCAGATAACCAAAGAGAAACATTCACCAGATAGCTTAGTTCCAGCACTGAAAGTAACTGAAATAATCAGCAATGTGTGAGAGCAAACAGCTAGTTTAAATAGCCCTCCTGGGATCACATGACATTGCTGACATCACACCCAATCTCCACCCTGAGGCCAAGGAAGCACAGGTGAGAACTGAGTGGGTGAAAATGAGAAAACCTCCCACCACCTCCCTCCCTGACTCAGGAGATAAAGTGGTAGTGGTTCTCTGGCAACAGCTGACGCTAGGAGCCCCGGCGTCCCGGGACCCCTGGCTAGCGTCAGCAGTGGGAATGACGGCGTCCCTTCTCCCAGCAATACCAGGACGTGTAGTGCGTCTCATAGAATGACGCGCGTGCATGAAACACGAACCCTTACTGGATGTGAACCCCGGGGTTGACACCCTGCCCCTCGTGGCCAGCGAGGAGCAAGGGATACCACGCCGAGGGGCCAGAGCCCTGACAGTATGTCTTTCTTTTTCTGTAACTAATATTTGTCAGCATCCTGATGAGATGCCTTTCTAAACAGATATTTTTTTGCTAGACCACATAAAGATCAAATGATTCTTAACGCAAATGTGCCACCAAAAAGGTTTTCTGCCAGTTAAAACCAGATAGCAACACACAGTCTTTTTTCTAATCTGATTTTATTTTCTGAATGTGATTATGGGGGCGGCCATCTTGTCTGAGCAGTTCTTAACAACATTTAGAAAGCATTAAGAAAATTGCAGTCATATGGGCCATAGACACAATGGTCAGGAGGGGACCTCATTGACTTCTGTGGGAGAATTTTCTAGGCATGCTGTGTGACATGTGGAGAGTTCATTATACAAGGAAAGAATAGATAAACTTCACAATGACCTATTGCAAATAGTGGATCCTGTGTTATCTATACACAGAGGTGATATCATTACTGTCAGGATTAGAATGACAGATCATCAGGTAACAGCAGTAAAGTGATCTGTAAAGACCTAGAAGTGGCGCCAATTATTAGGCTTAGTGATCAGTGCAAAAACAGCAGGATTTTATGGTTATAGTTAAAGTATAGATTTTGACATGGAAAATTAAAAATTATCAAAATTATCAAAAATTCTTTAAAAAACATAAAAATATGACTTAAACAATATTGATAGGTTAATGCATCTTAGGTAACAAAGTTTATTTTTACCCAAACTGGTCCCCATGGGTGAGTTCAGTGGGCACATATTATACCGCAGGAGCCATCACCTCAAGATATTGAGCTCTCATTTCTATGGTTTGAGGCCTCACCCTGACTTGAGGCATAACTACTATTTCCAGTAGTTGTCCTCCAGGTTAGATCTCCTTTCCTTCATTCTCATCATACCACAGCTCCTCTCCTGCTTTTATTTGGGCCCTTTACCTCTTTTGTCTTTTTTAACCATCTCAGTTCTTCTCTCTTACCAGTTCTTTACCTCTTGTACCCATCTTTTCCTCCTACAAACCGATTGAAAATAAATGTGTAGAGAGAAAAATGTCAAGGACAGAATGGTAAATACTATTTGGTGGTGGTGATTAGTTAGGAAATGTCTGTTGCAGATGAGGAGGAAATTTAGATAAAGGAAACACCTTTGTCACCCGCAGAAACCTATATTTTTAGTTGGTTGCACCAGTAAATCTGAGGCATGACTAAGTGTACAGGATAAGTCTTTGTTCTCATTGCTTTTCCCACATGCCAACAGAAGTTGGATGAAGATGATGTGTGTGTAAAATCTCCCAGACATATACTGTACAGGGAACACAGTTCTGTCATTTCTGCAGGCTAGAATAAGGAAAAATTATGCTCCCATAATAATCCTTCACTGCTCTGTACTCAAGTAGCAGCTTCACGGACATAACCACTGCATCACTCCTTATTTTATATCCCAGCATACTGTAAATAGAAATTACAACCTTCATCTAAAGCTGGGGTAAAAAGGATTTCCATGTCAGATGGCTCAAGTCAGAGCTCAGCGGAACTTCTCATAGTTCTGTATAATAAGCTCATGACCTCCTGGCCTCCAGCAGACAGCCTTATTATGAGTCCATTGAAGCAGATTACACTACAGTATCCAGTTCACATACCAACTAAAGTCCAACTGAGAAGTACAAGATGCGTAAACATCATAGGAAAGAAACTTGTAGGGTAATATAAATGTTCATAAAAGTAATATAAATGTGTTTTCTGTTGGTAAAGCAAGAGATAGTTTGTATATCTTCAGTACAGTTAGTTCCTCCATAAAATTAAGAGTGTTGCATTTTGACAACTCAATTCCATTTTACAGCATATGTATATAATAGAGAGGTTCTCTGTTCAGGAGCCCCATCTATAAGCTAGAGCAGAGATTAGTGCACCACGTGCTTGTGCTTTATTTGTCAGTATACCGCATAAGATATGGAATTCAGATCAATTTTTGCTTTGTCTTCAACTACCAAAAACTGGTCATGAACCACAGCATGTTTTGCTGGATCCCTGACATTTTTCGCTTAAGGCCTCATGCACACGTCTGTGTCTGTATTGTGGTCCGCAAACCACGGATCCACAAAATATGGACACCTTCCTTGTGTAATCCACATTTTTCTCACTCTCATTAATGCAAATGACTATTCTTGTCTGTAATACAGACATGAATAGGACATGTTCTATAATTTGTGTAACAGACACACAGAAGCGGACAGAACATGGATGGGATCTGTGTGCTGTGTTTTTTGTTTTGTTTTTTGAACATAGAAAAAAAAATGTGGATTGGACACGGATACTAAATACGTTGTCACATGCATGATGCCTTATGGATACAGCCACATTGTCAGGTGGGGATTTTTCCTTTAGGGTCTATGGCCAGTACGCCCCTGAGAACCACAGAAATGTGTACTGTTCGAGAAGCAGGACATTGAAAAGGTTTGTTCCTATTTATCATACTGAGTCATAAGCAACTGTCTGAATATTAATAAAGCTAGAAAACACCTCTTACAAAGAGGTCTAGAGTTATACTTTTACGGAGAAACAGCTTAACAGAACAATAATCATATTTTTCCCTGCCGGTTAAATGCGGCTGAAGTCTATCAGTAGTAAAAAGCATATGGTATAATATTAAGAAACTAAAGAATGCAAAAATGTATATAAAACATAGCTTGCTCTAGCAGTATCTCAGCTATATTCTGAATAGGATGAACCGACATTTTAAAAATTAAAATGTAAAAATTTTAAGGTGATTGCTTCACTTAAATAAGTTAACGACACTATATAGCTTTATAGATGCAATTTTGAGAGCTGTATACAATATTTTTGATGAAGCCTGGACGTATAGTTTTATTTAAGACTGTCCAGCCATTCTATTCTGTCTGTCTGTCTAGTATCTATCCAATTAATATATGTAAAAAAAAGTCTCCAGACCAGCTAGTGAACATAATAAATGGGAATAAAATGAATCTGGTAATGGCTTAATAAAACAGGTGAGGTATCTCCGTCTGTCTGCCTGGAACCTTGGATCTGGGCCAGATTGATTTGTCAGAGAGATGTGCTTGTATTGTTACATTGATGATTTCATCCATTAAAAGCTTTTGATTTCAGCATTGTTTATTTCTATAATATGAGATTAATACTGTGAAGTGCACTGTAGTGAAGATTGCATCCTCTAGCATCCTCGTTGCACTACATCTGCTTGATAAGAATGATAAGTTATTTTATGGAGTTGTGTTGAATTTTCCCAATGGAAAGCCAATCCCTAAACGAATGGTATTTGTCCCTTTCTGGTCGCTTGCCTTCTTAGGGGGCCCCTACATCTTCAATAGCAGTTGGTTGAACTTTCGTCCAACCAACAGCTCTCTCTCCTGACTCCCCGATACACTGACATGCTCTGTATGTGTCTTCAATGTGAAGAAAGGAGAAAGCCTTTCCAGACACCTGTGGTAACAGCTTACCTCCTAGGAGAACAAAATATTCAGGTGTCGAAATACAATGCACCCAATCCTTCTCTGCCCCAAAAGATGATCCCTGGATCATCACATTAGATTCTCAGTCAACCTCACTTTTAGCCCAGCGCTCCGTGCATGCACTGCTGTTCCTACACATGGACATGGGCGCCGGGCTCCCTCATTCACTTCTGCTGCAGGTAGCTTAACTGTTGTATCTCTGCTCCATGCCAGAATTTACTTCCTGCTTTAGTCTTGTACTATTGTTAGGGAGTGCATGGGTATGTCTCTCCTCCCTTGTGAGGCAGCACATACATGCCCTCTATCTCCCCAGCCTATGGCTGGGTTACAGGAAGTATTTAAGAGTACTTCCTGCCCCAAGAAGGCACCAGAGCAATCTTAGGTTCCTAGCTTGTCTAGTTTCCTGTTTGAGTCAAAGTGTTCTGTTGGTTCTTGTCATTCTGTGTACCGGATTTTTGATTATGTTTTACGGACTTTGCCTGATTGCCGCCTGCCCTGACCCTGATCTACATTTACAGACGTTGCCTGACTGACGCCTGCCCTGCCTTCTGCCTTCGTACCCTGACTACGTCTCTGAACAGCCTCTGGCCTCCCAGCATCCACTGGATGTATTGTGTCACCTGGAGGTCAGCCCAGTGGGTTCATACTTTGGTTCCGATTCCCTTGTGTTTCAATTCCTCTCTGAGATAGCACCTGGTACACCCCTCAGGAAAGTCTATCCTTGCCAACAGAGGTATTGTGTGAAGAACGAGGGGTGTGCTTAGACATTGTAGTCAGAGGGAGTTGGTCACGTGGGGTAACGGGTTCTCACCAACTAGTCATAACACTCACTGAAAACAGAGGATTCAGTCAAAAATAATTTAATGTGTATGAGGGCCTTTAGACTAAATAATGATAAATGTTAATAGTGGTACATTATAAAAAAAATATATTAAAATAAAAATGTTATGATGTACAGTAGTAACTTATCTGTATTTTGTTGGTAAGTGTGTGCCTATAGGACCATAGTTCTGGAACTATGCAAAACCTGTGGTCTCAGGGTGCAATTTTTTTTGTGGACACCTTCATATAGCCTTAAAGGATTACTCCATCTCAATATTTATGGCATATTGCTAGGTTAAACCATAAATGTGAAATAGTTGCAGGTCCCACCTGCTATCTCCAGAACAGAGTTCCCAAAGTGAAGGAGGGTACACTATGAGTCCTTTGCAATCAATGCAATGGGACGTTGAAAAATAGCCAAACAAGTGTTCTCGGACATGGAGGCAAATGACACCAAAACAACCCTAAAAATGAACCCTAAATAAATAAAACTCACAAACAACGACTTTATGGAATAAAATGGCTGCAGTGCTTTATTATGGGTAACCATAGAAACATAATATTAAATAAATCAATTGAATCAATTAAATAATTCAAACCATTAAACCATAACAATAAATAGACCAATATTAAACCATCCATATAGACCAAGATCCACTCAGCATCAGCTGAGCGATACAGCCCCACTAATAAAGCAATGCGAAAAAGGAATTTTTAAGATTGGGGGAGGGCGGGCGCCAATTAAATCTTCTTCAACTGGCCCTGAAGTGACGGCAAACCTGAGAATATAAAGGGGAGAAGCTTCCCGACAAAGGGACGAAAACAAATCAGAACCCTGGAAATCTTTCCCAGCAATGGATAGCAACCAATCAGAGGCTGCACTTGACCCTTGGTAATTCTACTTCTGCCGGCCACCAGACCGAGCAAAAAACGGTCCAAACTGGCTCCTTCAACTTCACCTGAGGTAATACCTGTAAAATAAAGGCGGGAAAACAGACAAGGGGAAAAAGCAGGGAAAACAGATAACCCTTTATATACAATTAAAAGGTGTCATTGCCCCCATGTGTCCCCCAAGCTAGGCGCTCTGGGGGGCCTGAACATTTTAGGAAGCTCCATAGCAATAAATGGAGAGCATGCCGTGCAAGAGTAGCCACTTCTCCATTTGCTGCTATGGGACTGTTGCAAATAACCGAGCCAGTGTTTGGCTTTTTTCGGACTTTGGGCTCGTTCACACGACCGTATGTATTTTGCGGTCCGCACTCCATTCTGGAGGTTTTTCATTGACGAAGATGTGTTTCTGTAAGTCAAGTTGTTTTTTAGGTATAGCTTTGAGATATATGTTCTTTACTAATTCTTATTTTTATTAAAACACAAAATCCTTGTTTCATTTTAGTACAACATCTTTCAGTCCATTACCCTCCTGTTTTTGATAACACGGGCAAAATTGCTGTGTCCACGTGATCACAGAGCCTTACATGTATGTGTCATTGCGTTTCGGCAACCCTACAATCATTGCATGCCACTACTTTAATCAGAAAATCCACAGACAGAAGGCAAGGACGTTGACTTTCATTAGGCTGTATTTGTTTCCTTCTGTACATTTGTAAGATAACCCGTGAGGTTGCCCTGATATCCATTTAATGGAATATTACTGTACACTGTACGTATGTTGGCTGATCATTTTCTGTGTATCACTGTCACTCTGGGTTAAGTAAAGCAAGCTCTTATTTCAGCCATGTTCTAGAATCATATGCAAATGTCAGAGGTGACATAAACGTGATGTGCAGGTGAATGAAGGCACCCATTTTTATGGAGTGATGGCATTCTCGCAAGGCGTCTTCCATGTTGTCATGGAGACTAACGCATGGAGCCCCAGAGATCGGAGCCTGGAATTAATGGCTGTCCCGTGTAAAGGATTCCTGTCTTGGATAAATTGATGGATTACTGTGATGTGCCATTTGTCATACTGTAATTGTTCTGGCAAATGTTATACCCACTAGTATAAACATTGTGCGGCTTTGCTAATAAAACTGAGAATAGGAAGAGAGAAGATGATGTAGTATTATATACTGTTAGGGGGCATGCCTTATTTTCTTCTGCTCAGGGGTGTTAGTTACCACCAATAAAGGACATTTCCTCTTCATTTACAAAAATCACTTCTGACACATTTATTTGTGGAGGAAGCTTTACTTGGGTAACTACAGAATATATTGGCTTTAACAAAAATTAATTATTTCATATGGTTTTTATGGGCACCCCTCAGACATGTATAACACGAAGAAGCGGATACATAATCTTTCTGACCAGTATTAGCTATCTATAAAGAACGTAGCTGAATTCTATCAATAGAAATAAGAGCCGGGTTGTCGTGATAACCATCAGCACATCACAGCAGCCATCTCCTCTTTCTATTCAGACAATACAGGAACGGGGCTGGATCATTATTGGAGCACTTGCTGCAGTCCTCGTTCTGCACCTTTATTCGGGGGCCCCCAGTCCTCCGGTCAATTCACCCAGTTTCTGGGGTTCCTGCACTCAATTGTGTGTGAATCCAATTGTATGAACTTGGTTCTGGTGCTGTATGTACTGAGGTTAATTATGGTACTGTATTTATAGTATTAGCTTCTGGTGTTGCATTTGACTCATGGGGTTGGTTCTGGTGCTGTATTTATGGTATGGATTTAGTTCTGGTGCTGTATTTATGCTATGGACTTGGTTCTGGTGCTGTATTTATGGTATGGACTTGGTTCTGGTGCTGTATTTATGTACTGAGGTTAATTCTGGTACTGTATTTATAGTATTAGCTTTTGGTGTTGCCTATGACTTATGGGCTTGGTTCTGGTGCTGTATTTATGTACTATGCTTAGTTCAAGTGTAACTATGTAGTGATCTTGGACACTTTATTTGTGCATTAAACTTGGATCTAATGCTATCTATTCTCTGTGTTGGAGGCTCAGTTCGGAACCTCCTGAGTAGGTAGTTGTTAGATGTTATTATATCTATAGTACGAACTTGCTAACCAGAAAAGGGGAGACCTCCTGAACTCCCAGAGGAGTTGGTAAATTCCATGCACTGGGCATGGAGGACACATCATGAAAGTGTTAGGTGGGTGATTTTATCATATAAACTTTCCAGACACAGACACCACCAAATGAATCCACTCTATTGTAATTAGAGATGAGCAAAGTATTATAAAATTTGATTTGACTGCTTCATTGAAATTTTACAAAAAAAAAAATCGCTTTGTGATATATTACTTTGTCATGAAGTGCATTTCTTTGTAAGTAGTAGGTACAATGACAGGGAGCGGCGTTTACGCCATCCCCCATCATTGTACCCGTTAAATGCCGCCTTCACAGCTGATTGCGGCATCTGAAAGTAATACAGTGTAAAATTAAAAAAATAATAAAATCATACCTCATCCATTGGCTCGCGACGGGCACTTCGTGGACTTTAATTAGCTCAACACTAATTGTAATATGCACTTACTGTAAATGGGTTGTCTCATGATAGAAATTGGAGGCATATCACAGATTGTTTGGGTCCTACCTATCTCCAGAATGGGACCCTTAAAGTGACTAGAGAGCAGCCGCACACATGCAACCGCCATCCATAAGCAAATAGGTAAGAGCCTCCCAGATAGTCAGGTCTATGTTCAGCAACGTTATGTGCCCAAAGAATGAGGTAGGCTGACTACCTGAATATACTGAATGACCAGGTTATTACATCAATGGATTTTTTCTTCCCTGATGGCACGGGCATATGCCAAGATGACAATGCCATGATTCATTGGGCTCAAATTGTGAAAGAGTGGTTCAGGAAGAAAGAAACATAATTTTCATACATGGATTGGCCATCACAGAGTCCAGACCTGAACCCCATTAAGAATCTTTCTTTGGGATGCGCTGCTAAAGATTTTGCGCAGTGGTCCAGAGATCTTGGGGAAAAATTAATGCAACGCTGGACAAAAATAAATGTTATAACATTACAGAAGCTTGTGGAAACGATGCGGCAGCAAATGAGTGCCATAATCAAAGCTAAAGGCGGTCCAACAAAATATTAGAGTGTGTGACCTTTTTTTTGGATAGGCAGTATAGTACAGCCTTGAGGGAAAGGCTGAATTATTTGAGGGATGAAAGGGGGCACCCTCTTCATGGACACACCAACTCATAAATGATTTGTTCATTATACTCATTATTCATCATGCTATTTGAGATAGCACTGAATATTTCCCAGAAGTTCCCAGATTCACTTTAAACATATTATTATAAATTGGAGACTGTATGCATCCATTTATGAAATTGAGTAGATTTCTCAAGCTCCAGAAATCCAAATTAAGAACCCCTCTAGGGACTGCATTCTATGTGACAGAATTACTGTATGTTTTCAGCACTGTGGAATATGGTTGTGTTACAATAAATACTTTCTTTAAAGAGGACCTGTCACCACTCCTAACATGTCTGTCTTACTAACCACTTGTATTCCCCATATCGTAGCAATTCTGAAGCCCCTTTTCTTATAACTGTGCTGTGCCATTCCTCTATTCTTCCTAGAAATGTATGATTATTTTGACAACTGGGTGTTGCCATTCACCTTGTTAAAGGGATGTCTCCCTACATAACTGACTGGACAGCATCAGGTTGTGTAGGGACATGCCCCCCCAACAGGGAAAACCCAGGTATCAAATTATTCCTACATTTCTAGGATAAATAACCAATGATACAATGCACAGTTATAAGGAAAGGGATTCTGAAAATTTCCTGCAGAGACCTGGGCACTGCCGGAATGGTGAGGTGAATATAAGGCTACTTTCACACTAGCGTTATTGCTGGATCCGGCAGGGATTAGCCAAAACGCTTCCGTTACTGATAATATAACCATCTGCATCCATTATGAACGGATCCAGTTGTATTATCTTTAACATACCCAAGACGGATCCATCATGAACTCCATTGAAAGTCAATGGAAGACGGATCTGTTTTCTATTGTGTCAGAGTTAAACGGATCCGTACCCATCGACTTGCATTATGGGTCATGCCGGATCCGTTTCACTCTGCATCCCATGTTGGAAAGAAAACCGCTGCATGCTGCGGTTTCCTCTCCGGTATGGGAACGCAACCAAACAGAACGGAATGCATTTTGGATTGACAATGAATGGGGACAAAACAAAAGAGTTTTTCTCCGGTATTGAGATCCTCTGCCGGATCTCAAATGTAAGCGCAAGTGTGAAAGTACCCTAAGATATTTTTTTACAGCATTTGCAGCCTAGTACAAACCTTTTTTTTCCATTGGAATACCCCCCAAAACAGACATTGAATTTATATGCCTATAGTTTTTTTCTTTATCTGTTTTAGTCCTTGCTATTTTTACAGCTAGGCCACAGAACCCAAAGGCTGGCATGGATGGATAAAAAATGAGAGAAAGCCAGGCATACAGAGGGAAGGTCGTCTCTGTGCAGAGAGCGGGGCGGTGTAAATACTATCCATTCTGATATGACACACCATCAGATTGAATTCCAAATGTTTTCATGCTTACAGCTGACCTGATTTGCAGGGAAAGACAAATACCTTCCCCGTGTTTGCAGTCATATGTAATTTCTATCTCTCGACCTTTTGCTCGAGCAGCGGTAAAATGAAGAACTATTGCAGTCATTTAACACCCTGCCTCCTTCTAACTGGTCTCTGCCTGTGAGCCGTGCTTTTTAAATTGGCTAATGCAGAAGACTTGCCGAGCTAATAATAATTCCGATTACTCTTGTCAGCTATTCTGGTTTCATGGGTAATTTAGTAGTTGAATACATTTAAGTTAACAAAAAAAAAAAAAGTCATTTGTTAGCCGGCATTGTTATGAATCAGGAGATGGTTTACCATTGGCAGCGGTAACTGTATGAAGATTTAAATTGCTACTGAAAAGGATTTGAGTGAAGGTAATGTTTTATAATGTTCTGAGCCATATGCACTACTTTCAGGCCTCATCAGTTTTACATTGATTCCTAGTGAAGTGTTTAATTGCATCATGAATGCAATATAATTCAGTTCTTTTTGCTAATATGGTCTATAGCTCACGGTGATATACAGCACTGACAATACCAATGCAGAATTATCATTTTCAGGCGCCTTGCCTTAACCCTCGGCGTGCCACATGTTCCTTCCTGGCACTGAGGAGTTAAACCAATCTTCCTCTCCAAGTGGGGACATTATCATTGCTGGAGACGGCTATTAACAGCGGGAATGTAGTTGTCTGTTTTAATATTTTACATCCTCTATTTCTTCTTAATTCAAATTAAAGGCACTCTGTAATGTGTAAGCACATAAATGGATTTTTTTTTTACTTTACAAGTCTGTTAGCAATAAAGAGGCAGCTTTATTTTCTTTTCAGTCACTTCAGCAAAATTATTACTTAGCAGCACAGGGCAAATTGTCAGCGGCTCAGCATGGCTAAACCTGCGCACGCTGTGCTATAAATACAGAAGATATTTTAGGCTTTAGGTCTGTGAACGCATGCTGCTTTATGCAGACAATCCTCCAGGGGTAAGGTAACCTCTTTCCATAGACGGATGCCATCCTAAGTTATACTGTTCTCCGGGGGTATATACACAACTTAAAGCATGCGTATAAGTCCATTGATGTGGATGGGGTTTTTTTTTAATACTGCCTTGAATGCACATACATAATAATGGTTGCCGATATGTTTACATACCTGTATATTCCTGATATTTGAGTATACATTAAAAAAACACAATAAGTCAGCATTCACACTGCAGAGTGGAAAATCCAGTTTCTCATTAGTCATTATTTACCAAAAACTAAATTGGATCATAACTCAAAGAAGGAGGGAAACATTTCCAGTCTTTTGTATTGGATTCATTCCAAAATTTGGGACAGAGATTGGGACAGAAATAATATAAAAAAGTCTATTAGTCTTTAGTCTATTCACGCTACACAAGTCTTCTTCACAAGGTTATTAGCATGTGTACTTTTTGTTTTATGCCTTGCTTTTTGCCTTCATTTATTTTGTAATAGGAAATCTCCAGGGGTTCACAGTTGAACAGTGTCATGACTTTTTAAAGTGGTCCTCAAACTGGTGTCAGGACCTTCACCATGCTGGATGTCCTACCGTGATGGGTTGTTTTAAAGTGACTGTCCTGCTGTGCCATTATAGGTCTGTGAGAGACTGCTCTCTGCAACACCGAGCCTTATCCATATGCCAATTGAAGGGCTGCACCAGTCACTTTGCACAGAAGTTGCCCTGCGCCTCTGCATGTTCTCATGGCTTCTACCCCATTACCTTTAACAGAAATCCAACTTTACTAAAAGAATGTAACATGCACATTACACGTAGGGAGCTCAACACTGGAGTAGGACTCCAAATCACAGGGTTCCAGTCCAACTACAGTTGAAATGAGGTGCCATCTCTTTAGGGCATGTTCACATCTGTCTTGGAGACTCTGTGTGGGCCTCCATTCCACTGAAAAGAATGGACAAAAAAGTCCTGCATGCCACCAAAAAGTGGTCACCCAAATGGAATCTGAACAGATCCCAATACAGTCAGTGGGGTCTGTCCAGCTCTGTTTGTGTCAATTATGTGTCAGATATAACACTTTATTTTCTTTGTTCTGCTTCTCTAATAGAACAGACCAACAGAAATAACCAGCGCTGATGTGAACGTGCCCTTAAATGGTTATTCCAACTTTAATGTCAATTTTTAATTTGACCAGTCCTAAAAAAAAAAGCTTTTCACCTTCTCACCAACGCTCCATTGCAGCGCTGGCGGTCCAGTCTGGTTCTTTCCGAGCCCCGGCCTGAACACATCTGGATAGAGTCACGTGTACTGCGGTGGCCAAAAACATGGTCTTAATGTTGACATGTCCCCAAGCAGGACCTAACCCAGCAGTGGCTTGGGGAACCTTGTAAGTAATCCACTTGTGGAACTTCACAACTGACAATTTTTTTAAATTGTGCATGTATTTTATACCATGTATATTTTAAAAGGCATGTAATGTATTTTTGCTAATATTGTTTTGATTGTACACTCATTAAAGTCCTTTAATGATCAAAGCAAGAAAAAAATGTTTGCAGGCGCTCTGCATATTCCTATTAAACACTCTTATGAGCTGGATGCGTAATTAATCATTGACCCACTAAGGAAGGCTGTAAAGTACAGTATTATTAATAAACAAAGGCTGACTTCCCGGAATACAAAGTAATGGGTTTTTGGGTAGCATTTAAGAGCAGGCTGTTGATGGTGCTTGGAAATGTACTTTGAAATTATTGGAGGTTTGGGAAACAAGAGCTAAGTATTTCACTTGTGTGATGCTCAATATTAAGAAATTATAGAAAAGTGGATTTATTTTTAGTCCCTGTAAACTATGTCATAAGAAATCTTTGTAAACTGTAGATTCCTTTATATGCCCAGACACCAATTGAGACACCAAGGGTTTCATTCAAAAATTATTGTTATGCCCCAACCTGCTATGATTTTTTAAGTCAATCTGCAGCCTTCTCCAAAGTTTTTATCACTGAAATCCCCCCTCAATAAAAAAAAGTAAAATCCTTCTTTACATAGCACAAATGCATTCTCCAGCCCTTTATAATTGAGATTTGAGTACATTTATAACCAAATTGAGTATTACAGAGTATCAAACTATTCAGACAAGAAGAGTGAGGTCCCTGCTCACAAGAGCTTACAGTGCTTAGGAGGCCAAACACACATTAGTCTAAAGTTGATCAAACAATCACTCAATTGTTTGAGTTGACAGATCACTATTGTCTGGATAGAAGTTGTCCAGTAGTTGATAGTCCACCAATGATCTATCCATGAAAGAACGTTTCCAGAACATTCGCTGAACGATCATTTGTCCATCGCCTAGTGTCTTTGACGATCTATGGCCAGTACAAATGGCTATAATGGTCGATATGGAGTAAAATATGTATGGCAGCCTTGGCACATTGTAAAGATCCTTCAACAGTTGTTCATCAACCTACTACCATTTAAAGGGAATCTGTCACGTTAAACATGGTGTCTGAGCTGCGGGCAGCATGTTATAGAGCAGGAGGAGCTCAGCAGATTCATATATAGTATTGTAGGAAAAGATTTAGTAAATCTTGTAATTTATACTTTTAAATTCCTGCTCATTCTGGGTTTTGTAGTCCAGGAGACGGTCCTATCAATTCCCTCTATGACTGTGTATACAAAGATAGCTGTCAATCACTGACTGAAGTCCAGGAGGAGGTCCTATCAGTGATTGACAGCCTTCCCTCTATGACTGTGTATACAGAGATAGCTGTCAATCACTGATAGGAGGCATGGCAGGGAAGGAGGCGTGGCCACCTGTCACAACAAATTTATCTTCATTTACGTCAGTTTTCTGTTGTGGATGAATCCAGAAATCTACAGCAGCTCAGAGGTTAAGCGCACCAACTGCCAGAGAATGTATCTAATTTATGACGAAGTGTGCGCATCATCATAAATTAGATGAATCCTCCGGCAGCACAGGGGATATCAAGACAGACGCAGAAAGCACCAGTCTTGATAAATCTCCCCCCTATATGTAGCTTTGGCTGAAAATAGATAAATTCTAAAGCCAAAACCAGCACTAAAAACCTTGTTGTGTAAGGCCGTTTTGACACATTCAGTGTATGGTCAGTGTTTGATCAGCAATTTCTATCAGTGATTGTGAGCCAAAACCAGAGCCTACACAGAGATAAGATATGGGAAACATTTACACTTGTTCTGTGTTTTTAACTGGCTCCTGGTTTTGGCTCACAATCACTGATGGAAATCACTGATCAAATACTGATCAAACACGGATTGTGTGAAAGAGGTCTAACAAGTGCAGGAAAATGCAAAGAAAGTAGAACTGATGGAAAGGAGGAGAACAGAAAAGACAAGCATACTGTACTTGGTTTTGGAAAGGGTTACTGATAAGGTTGTCATTGAGCACAATATCACTCAGCCAGGGCATTCATAAGATCACTTGGCCCCATCAACCTCACTGTGCGATTATTTAAAGTATATTTGATGGTGATTTAAAAGCTGATGGGGTTTTAAGTCTCATACATTAAATTATGAAGAGAAATATGGAATATAGAAAGAACCCAATTAACTTTGGGATAGCTCTTTAGAATAACTTGGACTCTTGATAAATGATACTTCGCAGTTGATCTATAATTTTGCATGTAATGATATAATGTAATGTTAATAAAATATAACCTACTTCATTTACAGCGCTTGTGGAAATGGCAGCTAATGTATATTGCATGGCCAATATTTCACAGTTGTCTATATTTAGCTGCTGATTATTTAATGTATGGACGGAATAGACTTTATTACTCTATCAGAAATGGATTTCTTTTTTTCTTTGGGTCATTGACTTACTTTTATCTTTCATACTCCTTGATTTCAATGGGTACTACATAATGCTTAAAGTGTAATAAAAAAAAATACCTGTATATATAACAGTGACATATCAAAGGTTTTGATATGTGAGGGTTACACTGATTGCTAGAAGGATGAGACAGATAAGATCAGACGTAGGGGGAGATTTATCAAGAGCAGGTTCTGCACTGGTCTTGATATCCCCTGCACTGATGGAGGATGCACCTCCATTGGCGAGATGCAGGCCTCATCATAAATTAGGTTCCTCCAGCAGTCCATGCGCCTAAACAGAAATCAACTAATGCTCTGAGCTGTGATAGGTTTCTGGCTTCATTTGCACCAGAGAACTGGCATAAATGAAGATACATTAGTCTCTGCTGTTTTCCAAGCTCCTTTCCTGCCCTTGCCAAGCCTCCTTTTTCAAAAAATCACATTTAAAAAATTGTAAACACAGAGCTTGCAACTTTTTAAAGCCATTTTTCTGGCACAAGGTACATGATAAATCTCCCCCAACTACAGTATCTGTCTCCCCTTTCTTCTTCTGTGGTGCTCTCAGCCCTTTGATATACCACTACCACTTATTTTTTTTAAGTACAGTGATGAAGTAATTTTCACAGTGGTCAGTTGCACTACAGGCGGACTTAACCCTTACTCCCAGGTTCCTGCACGTATTACAGCTATTCATCCCTGTAATTCGGTTACCCTTCTAATAGTAATTGTCAAAAGTTGAAGTCCCTTCTAAACAGGATCTGTTGGTGATACTCCACTGATATTTCTGTTTTAGTATCACCTGTTTTAAAATAATTATATTCTCCATAATATAAGAATTCTGGAGCATCTTTTCTTAGTATTCTGCTGTGAAATTCCTGTTATTCCTACAAAATAAATTCCTACAAAAAACAAAACAAAAACAAAACATGAATAAATTAGTATTACCAGTTGTGGATTTTTTCCCTGCAGAGCTTATCATTGTCCACAATGGACATTGTAAACCTCTGCAGGGACACCCCCCCCCCAACTGGTAACACTCAATGTCAATCTATTCATGAATTTTACTGATAGGACCGCCCGCATGACTGCTATTCATGAAAAGATTATGGGGGGAATTTATCATTAGGAGAATATTGGAAGTCAGTTTTGCTTCAGTCTGTGTTGGGGTACTTTGTGCCACATTTATCAAATGTCACAGGTTGTTTATAAATGTGGCTTGTCCTTAAACCTAACACTTCTGTCTAGAGAAGCTACTCCACTTTTCCTACGCCACCCTCCTCCTGGAGTGAGATTGCGACTATTTTGCGACTTTTTAAAAAAGTCGCAATGATAAATCTGGAGTGAAACTCATTAACATAGCTAACCACACCCACTTTTCCACCCATATTACAAAACTGGAGTGAGTGGTGTACACATGCAAAAAGTCTCAAAATTTTGCGCAAATGCATAAATTTTGCGCACGGGAGTGCAAAAAAGTCGCAAAAGCCCCATTTTACGACTTCTTGATGCCAGAATTCTGGAGTGATGGTATGATAAATCAGGGCCAATAGGTTTAAATAAATAAATAGTTTTATAGAAACTTTTCTGACAAAAACTATATATAAATCTCACCTACTGTGTCCTCCCATACCATATAGATTGTAAGCCCCTCTCTCCTTGTGTACCAGTTTGTAACTCGTCTTGTTTATGCTTAGTGCAATTGTCTGTATGTATACCCCTTTTCATATGTACAGAGCTATGAAATGAATAGCGCTTTAATAAATAATAATAATAATAATCAATCTGCTCAACTCCTCCTGCTCTCTAAGATACTGTCTACAGATTCTACTGCATTTTTATGGTGATAGGTTCCCTTTACACTATGTTCCGAATTATTATGCAAATTGGATTTAAGTGTCATAAAGATTAAATTTTTTGTTTTTCAATTAAACTCATTGATGGTATTGTGTCTCAGGGCTCTTTGGATCACTGAAATCAATCTCAGATACCTGTGATAATTAGTTTGCCAGGTGAGCCCAATTAAAGGAAAACTGGATGTTCCACAATATTAAGCAGGCCACTGTTTTCAAGTAAAATGGGAAAAAAAAAGGATCTCTCTGCTGCTGAAAAGCATGAAATACTGCAATGCCTTGGACAAGGGATGAAAACATTAGATATTTCACGAAAACTTAAGCGTGATCATCGTACTGTGAAGAGATTTGTGGCTGATTCCGAGCACAGACGTGTTCGTGCTGATAAAGGCAGAATGAGGAAGGTTTCTGCCAGGCAAGTTCAACGGATTAAGAGAGCAGCTGCTAAAAAGCCATTACAAACCAGCAAACAGATATTTGAAGCTGCTGGTGCCTCTGGAGTCCCTCGAACCTCAAGGTGTAGGATGCTTCAAAGGCTTGCTGTGGTGCATAAACCTACTATTCGGCCACCCCTAACCAGTGCTCACAAGCAGAAACGGTTGCAGTGGGCCCAGACATACATGAAGACTAATTTTCAAACAGTCTTGTTTACTGATGAGTGTCGTGCAACCCTGGATGGTCCAGATGGATGGAGTAGTGGATGGTTGGTGGATGGCCACCATGTCCCAACAAGGCTGCGACGTCAGCAAGGAGGTGGAGGAGTCATGTTTTGGGCCAGAATCATGGGGAGAGAACTGGTAGGCCCCTTTAGGGTTCCTGACGGTGTGAAAATGACCTCTGCAAAGTATATAGAGTTTCTGACAGACAACTTTCTTCCATGGTAAAAAAAAGCAGAAACGTGCCTTCAGGAGCAAACTCATGGTGTGGCCACCATCTTCCCCTGACCTCAACCCTATAGAGAACCTTTGGAGTATCATCAAGCAAAAGATCTATGAGGGTGTGAGGCAGTTCACATCAAAAGAGCAGCTCTGGGAGGCTATTCTGACATCATGCAAAGAAATTCAAGCAGAAACTCTCCAAAAACTCACAAGTTCAATGGATGCAAGAATTGTGAAGGTGATATCAAAGAAGGGTTCCTATGTTAACATGTAACTTGGCCTGTTAGGATGTTTTGGATTTAAAGGGAACCTGTCATCTCCGAAACACCCCCTGAACTAGAGTAAGTGTTGTATAGTGTAAGTGATGCTGAATCCGAATATCCATTCTGATGCTGTGCTCCCACAAACCAGCAGTAAAATGCACTCACTGGACTCCGGTGCTCACTCATATAATGGAGAGGACTGAAAGAAGAGTCCTGTCAATGCATTTTACTGCAGGTTTGTGGGAGCACAGCGACGGAATGGAAGTGAGTATGAAGATAAAACTTACATATTCGGATTCAGCATCACTTACACTATACAACGCTTACTCTAGTTCAGGGGGTGTTTTGGAGATGACAGGTTCCCTTTAAATAGCTTTTTATTTCAGTGAATGTGACCTCCTAATGCTGCAAATTCCACAAATGAGCATTTTCAGTTCTTAAAAACATATAAAATGTTTAGAAGATCTACTGTGCATAATAATTTGGAACAGTGCATTTTGAGTTTTTTTAATTTTTGAAGAATATACTGTTATTATTCTCCCAATGATAACAGTATATTCTTCAAAATTTTTGTTCAATAAAATTCGATGTATACTCTAATGGGTGATGACTTTTATTATACTGACTGTCATTTGCACCGACCATTTAGGAAAATCAGAGACAAATATCATTTGCATAATAATTTGGAATATGGTGTAAACAGGTTTTCCTACATTTACCTATATAACTCTCAACTATACCAGGGTAAATCATGGAAATTCGATAATTAGGCCCCATGCACATGACCATATCCATTTTAAGGTCTGCAAATCATGGATTTGCAAAATACAGATGCTGCACTTCGATGATCCATGCTTTCCGCATCCATATGTCTGTTTAGCAAAAAGACAGAGTCGATAATATGCAGACCCATTGAAGTCAATGGGTCAACAAACAATGCAGATGTAACACGGACCTCATCCGTATTCTGCAGATCTGTGATTTGCAGACACAAAACGGATACGGTAAAAATACTAGTACAGATTGTACAAAGAATATCAGTAAAATTAGGCTTCTGACCAAGTGATGACTGCGTTGCTTTTACAGAGCTCTGAGTACTTGTATAGACCTTTTCAATGACAATGGTAACATTTGGCAAGCAGACGCTTTTTATTGACAGTGCTTACACTGCCATGTCTTTGTCAGACAGACATTGAATAGAGGGATGAGCGGAGGCAGGTGATTGAGCAGGCAGCATTCTCAGGCAGAAAGAGCAGCCAGTGGTTATCAAACATTTTTCAAGTGTCTGCATTGTATACTTTTGGACTTTTACCTAGTTATAGGTCAAAAATTTAAGTCAGAATGAATCCAGGTGAATCATGAATTCTCTGAGCAGAACAGCCACAGTATTTAAGCTGCTTTTATATAATAGATATTTACTAGGTGAATAAACAGCTCTCAGGTCTAAATTCCATTTTTGGAACATGTTTACTTCCATCTGGAATTTTGGAATTTACTAAAACCAAAAACTTACCTTTGCAATGGTCTGTGTTCTTGTTTCTGTGGCACATACTAATTTCAGACAAACTAGAAAAGGAGTACATCTCATGACATTGCTGCCTCAGTATAGAAAATGTATAATATGTAGTATGAAGGACAATTAATGGTGTCCAAAATTTTAAGCACTGGACTCAATGGCTGGGCTGAATCTGGGGGTCCGACTCCCAGCACCCACACTAATGAGTTGTTGAAAGCACTACAGCCTTTTCCTTGACCATATGGACTTTGTGCAGTCCAATCCAAGTCAAGTGACTGGAATTGACCTGCAATAACCAAGCACAAGCACTATACAATGTACAACACTGTGCTTGGTATACAGAGTGAGTCAAAAGTCACAGGATACCCTTTTATTCCAGGAACAACAGGGAAAATGAAATATCTAAATACTTCAGCAAGCACTGGGTAAGGGGTCTATATTTTGGGCTGTGTCCGGAACATGGGCACCATCTTGAAAGCAGCCATATTGGATCAAAGGCACATCAAAGAAGACCAGAATTTTCTCAAAAATCGATTGCTGCAAGCAGAGTTGTAATATCTCTTGTGGTTCAAAAGTTATCCGAGGGGGGGCGTGGCCGGATGCCGAACAGAGCAGACGCCTAAGTGAGGAGCTCCATACCAGGCACCACAACGGCTCACTCAGTACGCTGCAGATCGCTCATTTGGCAGATTCATACAAAAGATTGTGTCTCCACTCTTTACCTGGAACCTCCACAACATGACTCGAGGCAGGAAAAAAGGTACTAGCCCTCCGAAATTGACGGCCTTCTTCCATCCGGCCCAGACGCAGTCACAAGATGGCGCCGATTCCCGCCAAGCCGCACAATCCTCTCCAGCGTCTGCACATAGTTACTCACCCCAGGCGGCACCTGAACAAACAACTCCGAAACCCACTCAGCAAAGGTCCCCAACCATGGCTGGATCTTCTATTCAGAAAGTGAGTAACTTATCTGCCTCTATCCACACTGTTCACAATGTCACTCCAGATCCTCATGCACTATCTCAGGCGCCATTACAAGAGATTAAGATAATGCTTCATGAGTTGAAAGAATCGATACACTCAGATATTAAAGAAGCCCTCTCCACTATACATGCTGATTTGGTAGCCATAGGAGAGCGCACAGCACATCTGGAAGATAAAATGGAGGAAATAGTTGTTGCCCACAACAGCCTAGTAGATACCAATAATGCCATGGAGGATGACATTGCAGCTATGAAGCTGAAAATTGCTGACTTAGAAGACCGTTCGAGGAGAAACAATATACGGTTCAGAAATATCCCAGAGACAATATCTGACTCCCAACTTCAGGACTATTTAAAAGATCTCATGGTGTCATTTCTGCCTGAAGCATCAAATAGTGATCTACTAATCGACAGGGCACATAGGCTACCTAAGCCCAAATCCCTTCCATCTCAAATACCTCGTGATGTATTAGCACGTATACACTTTTATCAAGTGAAAGAAGCACTCCTGAAAGCAGCGAGCCAAAAGCCATCTATTCCTGAACGTTTTCAACAAATTTCCCTGTTTTCGGATCTATCTTCTGCTACACTCTCAAGGCGCAGAGAATTTATTCAATACACAAGAATTCTACGCCAAAATGAGATTCCATACAAATGGGGCTTCCCCGTTAAGTTGATTGTACGAAGAAACGGAATCACCCATACTCTCATCACTCCTAAAGATGCAGAAACAGCATTGAAAAACTGGGCATTGCTGAACATAGAAGAACACGCATCAACTTCTCAAAGTTCTCCGCCTACAAAGAAACCTATTACCCTCGCACAGGAATGGACAAAAGTTGGAGTCTCCTCCAGAGCCTAATTTTTTATTTTTCCTTTTCTGCTATCTTTCATTTATTATTCTATCTATCCTGTCACTCTCCGTTTTCTGACTTAATATTTTGATCTGCCCCTGATTATGAAAAATCTGCAGATCTGTATGCCTTCCCCACGGTACAAAGTGCCGGTTGGAGTAAGCTAAAACCTAAAGCTTCTCCACTTTTGTGGTGATCTTACCACATTTATCTCTGTTCCATATCCAAATTTTCACCCCCTGAAAAGGATATTGATGACTTCTCATAGTGACTTTAATGTTTTGTTTGTATCTATGTTGTTCTGGTTCGTTTTTTTCTGTTTTTGTATTACAGCTTCTGTAACACTTGGAGTCAAGAACCTCACTAGCTCGGACCAATACCATGGGACTATTTTTCATACTTACCTGAAATCGTTGGTTGTCTTTCAAGTCTTCAATGATGGACTACTACAGGTTCTCTCATTACCCGCTTTCAGTTACTTTTTCAATTACACATGCTTGATATTGGTGATGTTAATAGGCAAAATAATCAATCTACTCTTCCTTATGTAAAATGGGTATAAAAATACTTTCTCTTAATGTGAAGGGGTTAAATACCCCCTTTAAAAGATCCATAACATGGTCTGAAGCCAAAAAACAAAAATGTGATATCTTGTGCCTTCAAGAGACCCACCTGAATGAAGGTGATGCCTATCGAATGCACAACTCTTTATTCCCTCATATGTTTCATGCTCATGCGTCACACAAGAAAAAAGGTGTAATTGTGGGTCTTAGAAATACCGTATCTTTTCAATTACACAAACAGGTCCTAGACGATGATGGAAGGTACATCATTTTGGTCTGCTCCCTCAACAATACCATGTACACTATAGTCAACCTATATGCGCCTAATAAACATCAGATGAGATTCTTTAGAATGTTACTTGACAAATTGGCAGAGATCAAACGGGGTTCCCTCCTTATCTGTGGAGACTTTAATTTGCCACCTGATCCCATTCTAGATAAGAATCCATCCCACAAAGATAAAAACGCCTTTAAATTTCAATCCCTTCTTCACAAAGAAGGTCTTTTTGACGTATGGAGAACTCTCCATGTGGATGAAAGAGACTATACATTTTTCTCAAACCCGCATCACTCTTACTCCAGAATTGATTTATTTCTATCTGATAAATGGCTCTTGCAAAGAGTAATTCAAGTGACCATTCATGATATTGTTTGGTCAGATCATGCACCCATCACCTTAACCATTAAAGAACAATTTGATTCACCATTCACCTCCCCGTGGCGTCTCAACAACTCCTTATTAACTAACACCTTTGCTCATGAATCTATTACTAATGCACTCAAGGAATACTTTACTATGAATGATGATAGCCAAGTATCTGATACCACTCTTTGGTGCGCTCATAAAGCTGTCCTTAGAGGACATTTTCTGAAGTTAGCCGCAGTTCAAAAAAAAACCAGATTACAGAACATAGATGCTCTGCTAAAAGACATTCATACACTAGAACAAGAACATCAAAAAACTCTCAGTAAAGGCACTCTAGCTAAACTCAAAAAAGCTCGTTATCAGCTTTACCTTTATTTTCAAAATAACTATGACTTCCATCTTCGCAGAACCAAATCCTTCCACTATAGTCAGGGTAATAAAGCCAATAAACAACTGGCTAGAAGAGTCAAAAATAGGGAAATAAAATCCAAAATCCCATTTTTGTACGACCATACCAACCAAAAAATTCTCAACCCCAAATTAATTTCAGAGGAGTTTGCCTCCTACTACCGGGACCTTTATGGTCTTCAAAATTCAACTACAATAATCCACCCTAATAAAGAAACTATAAATAGCTTTTTAAATTCTGTTTCTTTGCCAAGTATTAACTCCCAACAGTTTGATCTACTTAATTCCAAAATTACACTCTCAGAGATAGAGCAAGCTATAAAATCTCTGAAACTAAACAAAACCCCTGGCCCTGATGGCCTAACCAATGAATATTATAAACAATTTACCTCCACACTTGCCCCATACCTCCTCCGCACCTTTTCCCAAATATTAGAATCTGGTCATATTCCCTCAGAGATGCTACAGGCATTAGTCATAACACTCCCTAAACCGGGAAAGGCCTTGGATAGACCCTCAAACTTCAGACCTATTTCCTTACTTAACACTGATTTAAAAATATACTCAAAAATTCTTGCCTCTAGGTTGGTTGAGATTTTACCACATATCATTAATAATGATCAAATTGGTTTTGTCAAAAATCGTCAATCCTCAGATGGGACGAGAAGATTTATTGATCTTTTGGACGTGGTTCACTCCTCTCGGACGCCTTCTCTGCTTCTTTCCCTTGATGCGGAGAAGGCGTTCGACAGGGTGCACTGGGATTATATCAGAGAGGTTCTTGTGAAATTTGGTATATCTGGTTCTTTTCTAAAAGCGGTAATGGCTCTCTATTCCTCACCCACTGCCATGGTCTACTCGTCTAGTTTTCTCTCTAAACCTTTCAACATTCTAAATGGCACTCGACAGGGTTGCCCCCTTTCGCCTCTTATCTTTGCTTTGGTCATGGAACCATTTGCCCAACATATCCGCTCCTCACCACAAATCTCTGGTGTCACCATAGGTAATATGGAACATCGTATTGGCCTTTTTGCGGATGATGTAATCATTATCACCTCCAACCCTCTAACCTCACTTGTAGCAATTAATGACATTATTGATGCATTCAGTCTAGCTTCCTATTACAAAGTGAACATCTCCAAATCCCAAATTCTTAATTTGGGACTCTCCCAATCTACCATGACCAGAATAAAAAATGCTCATAACTTCTCTATTGTTAAAGACTCTCTACCATATTTGGGTATCAATCTAGCATTTCCACCCACCAACCTGTTCTCTAGTAACTTCACCCCTTTACTTCAATCTATTAAACAAAGCCTTTCAGCTTTAAAACTACAAAACTTATCTTGGATGGGTAAACAAGCAGCTATTAAAATGGTGATACTACCTAAAATAATATACATGATGAGAAATGTGCCAATATTTCTTCCTAGCTCATACTTGTGTAAACTCCAATCTTTGTTATCACGTTTTCTATGGGGTGGGAAGAAATCAAGAGTAAAGGCATCAATATTGGTCCTACATCCTTCACAGGGAGGCCTAAACTCCCCTTCCTTATTCCATTACCATCAGGCTACTATTTTAGACCAAATGAGGGCTCTTTTCTCACAAGACACCTCTACAAAATGGGTCCAGATAGAGTCTCATTTATTGAAACCTCACACTCTGTTAAATTATTTATGCTCTCTCTCACATTTTAAATCACTTCAACGATTACCTTTCCTAACCATAAAAGCAATGCTCCAAACCTGGAGAAACTTACCTGGGGGTGTGATGTTACTTCCCACTAAACTCAATGATTCACCACTAAATGTTTGCGAAATAGCCATTCCTGATCTAAATCTGGAGGGATGGAGATCTGGAGGATTGACTAAAATCTCCCAACTATGGAAAGATGATATCTTTGTTTCTTTCTCCCATCTGTCTGAGCAATTTAATATCCCTCCTAGAGACTTCTTCAAGTATCTACAATTACGCCACCTATTTAATACACTCAAACCCATAGCATTGGGTTCCCAAAACCTTCATCTTCAAAAATGGTTGTTTTCTCAGACTCCATTTAATAGAGGCATATCTAAAGGTTACCAAGCACTTAAAAACTCTCTGGGAGATCCTCTGTCCTTAATAAAGGATAGGTGGCAAGCGGACCTCCAGATCTCTATATCCTCTGAACAGTGGCTAGAGTCGTACACAATCACCTCCAAGTTGTCTAAAAGCATAGGTCACCTTGAAAATGCTAGGAAAGTGTTTTATCGTTGGTACTATACTCCAGTTTACCTGAATAAGATATTTACTGATGTCTCGCCCATCTGTTGGAGATGTTTTTCACACCCCGGTACCTATATACATATCTGGTGGTCGTGTCCTATTGTCACTGCTTATTGGAGGGGGGTGTTTGATTTGATATCCCATCTTCATGCTCTTACAGTAGAGCCATCTCCGTCATTAGCATTATTATCTATAGGTATTGGGAGTTTCCCTTATCCACTTCAAACAATTATAGCACATATCCTTTTCTCAGCCAGGATAAAAATAGCTACCTGCTGGAAGCTAAAGGAGTTACCTCTAATTTCTAGAGTCATTAGAGATATAAACAATAATTGCTGGTATGAGGGTATGTTTGCCCGCTCTCAACACAAACTACCTTCCTTTAAAAGGAGATGGGATATATGGCTATCATCTAAACACTGCTCTTTACCTGATAAATTATTTTAAATAAAGGAGGATGTGAAGGTTATCGCAATATCTTGGAAGCGAGCCCCTGTAATGGTATCTACCTTTCTTCTTGTCTCCTTTTTTCTCTTTTATACCTGAGATGTGGAAGCTGTGTATTTCAATTGTTTGTTTCAACTACCCACGTACAATATTGTGTTATTATTTCTGTACTTTATTATTACTTATTACATTTCCCGCACTTGTAGCGGGTGTTGTATAATTTTATTTGACACACTATTTTGAAAATAAAAAAACTTAATGTTCAAAAAAAAAAAAAAAAAGTTATCCACACAGAAAGTTGCAATAACAACCGGGAACGTTCCCTAAGATGCACAGCTATATGACGTGTTCAATGTGTTGTCCCTGGTACTGAACACATAACTTTTTACTTTGAAGTTTTGAACTTTCTGTGTTGATAACTTTTGAACCACAAGAGATATTGCAATCGATTTCTAAGAAAATTCTGGTCTTTTTTGATATGCTACATGACCCCCTTCCCATTTAAAAAATTTGCCCTTGAGCCAATATGTCGGCTTTTAAGATAGCGTCCATGTTCCAGACATAGCCCCTTAACCTGTACTTGCTGGAGTATTCAGATATTTCATTTTCCCTTTCGTTTCTGAAATAAAAGGGTGCCCTGCGACTTTTGATTCACCCTGTACTATGGAAAGGCCACAGTAGTTGCATGGTAGTTGGGGGACTTACTGACAATTTTGCTTTGGCATCTAAATCTTTGAAATTATACCTTTGCCAAGTATTATTTTATTTTTGAAATTGTAAAAATATAAAAAAGAAATAGTTTATAGATCTGCATTACTAATGCTGTGTATACCATCCAACAGGTCCACACTAACCTAATAGCTACCAAGCACTGTATATGTACAGCACTTAGTGCTGAGCTTTAAACAGAAAGGGTTTATTACAGCTTCAGCCTTCTCCTTTCTGATATATGTAGTGCATGTGAGTGCAGTGAATAGAGGCTATGCCTCTCCTGTATTAGACCTGACAATCATGTGATCACTGGGTGTCTCAGGCAGAGCAGAGCTGCTGTGTCTTAGCAGACCCTGATCAGCTCTGCCTGTGTACAATGCCTCCATATGGCTGTTTTCCATGCATCTTTGGATGCCCCAGTTCCAATGGAAAAATTCAAAATACAAAAAAAAAGTGTCAATGTCCCTCAGACCTCTTGGAGGACATATTATGTGACAAAAATATATTAACAAAATAAGTTTGTTTAAAAATATAATAAAATACAAATACAAGAAAAAAAATGAAAAAATGAAAATGTCTCTGCCATCCGAAACCATCACCATTATCAAAATAACCGAAACAAAATAGGGATCTAATTTTAATCATTTATTTTGGTGTCTTTTTCACATATTTAAAAAAATAGTTAGCTATAGTTTTTTTTAAAAATGACTTTTTAAACTTTTTTTGCAGTTTTCCCCAAATAAAACAAAAAAGAAAAAAAATGCTTAAAGATATATTACATAAAAAACTTAGCTGTCATGTAAAAATGTTGCAAAAATTATTTTGATAGTCTAACAAAAAAAAAAAAAGACGTTAGGACCGTATGGCCCCTATGAATTATAGGCCCACACCACCTAGTGTAAGAAAATGAAAACAGCAGTATAAGTAACAAAAGTTATAGGTATTTATAATAGCACCATATGTGAGAAAACCCACAGCGGCCATATTGCTATTCCCAAGAAAAGGTACATTATTCTTGCGCCTGATTGGGCCCCCCAACCTCTAGGCTCTGGCTGCTATGGCAATAGTTATGCCCATACTGGTTATTAAAGGGTTATTTTGGTGCCGCTCTCAAAACTGGTACTGGCACCAAATCAGAAGAAAAAATGAACAGTATTAGAACAGAAAGTATGTCTTTTCTGTAGTGTCTGTGCCTGTTCATTAGAAAGGCACATGTCTGTATCCCCTTACTATTCCTGTTCCAGTAAATTAGAGACTTCTATCAAATTAGTATTCATTCTCTAGGATATGATATAAAAGGAGAACTAATTGTATTAGTGGCTTTTATATCACATTAGAGCATACATTTGCAATACACTTTTGCTCAAAATAGCTTTCAAGAAGGCACAGTGCATGAAGAGACTGCATTAGAGAAGACCCTTGGAAACCCAATTCAGAGCTATTTAACACAAAGGCCTGTTGCTTGTTATGTGCTGTGTGCCATGAGACAAAGTGTACGACTACCCATCTCATATGTGAATACATATAATACATACTGGTTAATGGTCATATAAGGCCACTAGGCAGAGCCTGGTAAAGGATATTTAAAGGGAATGTGTCATAAGAAAATGACCTATTACTTATTTCATGTTTTTATGTTAAACAATTTTCAGGATTTTTTTTTTTTAATTGTCTATATCACTGTCTATTAAACAAAAAACGACTGCGTTGTGAACTCCAGCAGTCTGTTCTGGTGGAGAAACAGACTGTTGGAGTTCACTGTATCCAGCATAGCCAGATACCACCATGCACCGCAAGGTCCCTATTCACTGCAATGGGATCTGGCAGTAATCTGTCCCCTTTCCAGCAATACGCTGACTTTCGGCCGGACAAAAAATGTTGCGTGTAGGTCATCGGTATCTGATTGGTGGGGGTCCGATACCTGGGACCTCCTGTCAATCAGCTGTTTGAGAAGGCATTTGCACTCCTGTGAGCGTTGCAGCTTTCTCTGTGCTTATCAAGCACAGCGCCGTACATAGTATGCATAGTTGCATGGTTGCACCTAGACCACGTGACCATTGAATGTGATGTTACTGGCCTAGGAAAAGCTGAGAAAAGGCTGTGGTGCTACGGCGAGTGCCGCTGCCTTCTCAAACAGGGGGTGTCAGACCCCCACCTATGAAATACTAATGACCTGTACAGAGTATAGGTCATCAGTATTTAAGTCTCAGAAAGCCCCTTTAAGCAATAGGTCATTTTCTCATGACACATTCCCTATACTTCTAAAGATATATGCATTGTCCACATTTTGTTTGATGAGATATTTAAATGATTTATCTGGGAAAAGAAAATGATGACTTATAGTTAGGATACTGTAGGTCATCGTTATCACATCAGCAAGGGTACGAGTCTCGGCATCCCCACAATCAGCTGTTTCAGGGAGCTGATGCAGGTTCCCGGCAGGTTTCCAAGGACTGCGACCTACATTGTATGATGGCAGTGCTTGATATCGCAGCTCAGCCCCATTCAAGTCAACGGGGCTGAACTGCAATACCAAGCACTGCCACTAGGCCATGTGACTGATGTACAATGATGTCAATGGCCTAGGAACAGGCTGTGGCGCTCAAGGCCTCTTCTAACAACTGATCTACAGGGGTCCTGGGTGTCGCAACCCCACATATCTGATACTGATGACCTATCCCGAGGATAAATCATAAATATCTTTCCCTTCAATGAATCCTCCAAATTCACTGAATTATAAGGGAATTGCATAATGAAAGATGGACTATTTTAGCATCACTATCCAGACTTCGAATAGAGCATCCAAGAGAAATTCAGATTCCTTTTAGGTCTTATCAACAAACTGCAGGCTGCATATACTGTAAGGCAAAAAATATGGACCTTTATATAGAAGAAAAATGTGCATCTTGATATGGGACTGAAGCCAGTAAGGGTTTAACACCTAAGGCCTCATGTGCATGTGGTCTGCAGGGTGGCACATGGAGTCCATAAAGTTCAGTATTTTGGATCTTTAGGCACTCTCATGTGTCATCACTTGGATTCTCAGTGTAGCACTGTACTCCTGCTTAGGAGCGATTGGGGTCGTAGCTCCATTCTCCTGTCTGCACTTCTAATGCAGGCATGCATATTACGGTAATTGCCATAAAGAGAGGGTGATAAGCAGCCAATTTGTCCAGAGCCCTCTTAGCAGTTTAATATTCCTTGGTTAAACACTAAACCTTAGGAACTGATCAACCTATGTAATTATGTTACTCCCTATGTCAGAGTCAAGGGAATCGATGAAGGTAATTCTGGAATAATTTAGTTCAGGTTTCTCATACAAGGGAGCTCCTATGTGAGAAGGAGGGATGTCAATGTTTTATTCGTGGGGTCTGACCTCATGCACCCCCATAGATCAGTATGGTGAAGGGGGAGCGGCATTCATACAAGCACAGTGTCACCTTTATTATTTACAGTACATTTCTGTATAAGCGGCTGTGCCTGGTGCTGATACTTGTCCCATTCCCAGACAAGCAAGGCCTCAGAAGTGCCCAGCCAGGTTCACCACTGCAGCAAAGAGAAAGGTCCCACCTGGGACAGGTAGAGATCAAGCACCAAAAAGGTCCCTCGCCAGCAGCAGGAACAGTAAGTGTGGCCCCTGAGAGATGGTATAAAGTTAAACCAATTCTACAGAGACTGTAGTTACACCCTCCATTACGGACAATGGGTGTGGACCCACTGTGCCAACTAACCAATTTGGCTTTGGGCTAAACCTAAGGGCATTGCCCTGGTGGTTCTCTGGTATTGACCCTTCAAACCCTGTACAGGGATCTGGACTTCGTCGCAAGGAACCAACCAGCAGGCTACCTCCTGGAGTAGTCCTGTTGTAGTTGGCTGCTGACCCACAGGAGTCAGAGACACCGGTGTGAAGCACCAAGGACACAGGCAAGAGCATAGTCTGAATACAGTCCAATAGTCAAGCTGAGTACTTGCATATTCCAAAAAGAGATTCCAAGATCAGAGCAAGCAGAGTTACTGCGTAAACCAGGCCACAATTTCGAGGTCGGGGCAGGCAACAAGGAGCAGAATCAGAAGACAGACAAGGTACAGTACACAGAAATTCAGATGAGATCACATTCACTGGGTAGAGTAGAGAACCTCAAGGCCCCACAAAGTGACGGAGAGTACACTACTCAAGCACAGCCACCCTCCATTCACAGCTATGGGAGTTCCAACAATACCTGAGGTCTCTGGCCGCCGGCTTCTCTTCTGCATTGGTGGATATAGCTGTAAATCCTATGTGTAGTTTTGTAAGTTTAAAGCCCCTTTCTATGTTCCACTGGAGAAATGAGTGTCTGTATCTTAACAGGTTAAATCTTCATGATTATTTAGTTTCATGTTTCTAACAATATCATTAGAAGATTTCGGATTTCCATGTGTTTAGCGGTGGTGCCCGATTAACACTGTAATTAAACTGACTGGACAGAAATATGTCATTGAGAGCAAATAGCCATTTGTGGTTCACAGGTTTCCAAATCCTTATGATTAAGGGTAATTTGGTAAATGGCAGCTACAGTAATTTGGGACAGCTATAGGGAGTCTAATAATGCAGGTCTGTCGCCAAATCTTTCTTCTGTTACAAAACATTTGGTAGTGTTGGACAAACACTGGTGCCGCCTGCCAGGAAGAAGTTGGCATCTAACCACTGTGCAATGTTTCATTATTGGCTGCCCTAAATACTGCTCAGTGACACGGAGTGAATATGACCAGAGTCATATGCTGATTTTACATTCATCCAAATAACTTTTCTCATGCAAATGGGACTGAGCATGATACCAAGCACAGCCGCTATACATGTACAGACGTGGGCCTGGTAAGCACAGAGAAGCCGGTGCCTTCTCTTTGGGGGTCCCGGGTGTTGGACCCACACTGATCAAATACTGATTACCTGAGGATAGGTCATCAGTAGTAAAATGTCAGAAAACCCCTTTAACCCCTTAGTGACCAGCCTGTTTTTGGCCTTAGTGACCAAGCATTTTTTTTTCTTTTTTCATCGTCGTGTTCCAAGAGCTATAACTTTTTCATTTTTCCATCTATATAGATGTATGAGGGCTTATTTTTTACGGGACAAGTTGAAGTTTTTAATGGTGCCATTTTGCGGTACACTTAACTTTCAGATTAACTTTTATTAACTCTTTCTGGGAGGGAAATGGGAAAAACTGCAATACCACCACTGCGTTTTTACGTTATAAATTTTACGGCGATCATTTTTCGGTATAAATTACAACATATATTTATTCTCTGGGTCAATACTATTACAATGATACCAAATACATATAGTTTTTTTTGCGTTTTACTACTTTTTTGCAATAAAATCCTTTTTTTTAAAGAAAAAAAAGTTTTTGCATTGCTGATTCCCAAGAACATAATTTTTTTTTATTTTTCTTTCTATGGAGTTGTGTGGGGGCTTCATTTTTGCGGGACAACTTGTATTTTTCATTGGTATCCTTTTTTAGTAAATTACGCTTTTTGATCGCTTGTTATTACGTTTTTTCGGTGGCAACTAAGAATAAATTAGCAATTCTGTCTTGTTTTTTTTCATTTTTTTTTATTGTGTTTACCGTAGGGGCTCATTTTTGTGATATTTATGTAATCCGGGTCGTTACGGACGTGGCAATACCAAACATATGGGGGAGATTTTTTTTTTGCAATTTTTTTCATTGAAAAGCGTATTTTCAATGGAAAAAAATAATATTTTTTATTTTTTATTGGATTTTTTTAATAGAATAAATGTGTTTTTTTTTTTACTTTTTTTACCACTTATAGTCCCTTTGTGGGACTATTAACAATCAATATTCTGATTGCCTTTAAAATGCAATGCATTATCCCTATAGTGCATTGCATTTTAATGACAATGCTATTCAGAATTTGACCAGCAGGTGGCGCCAGAGAGGCGCAGCCTGCTGGTATCTACTCAAGGCTGGTCTGGGGCCTAGTTCAGACCCCTGCCAGCCTTCCCACACATCGGCACCCTGCGATCGCTTTTGCAGGGTGCCGATGGGAGACAGAGGGAGACCGCTCCCTCTGTCAGCACATTACATGCGGCGGGCGCCATTGCCCACGGCATGTAAAGTGTTAAACAGCCCGGATCGGCACTCCTGCCGGTCCGGGCTGTTAGAGCAGGGCCGCGGCTATCATGTGAGAGCCGGGCCCTTGCTCCCCGCTGCACGGGAGACCCGTGCAGCGCTTAGACTGGGCCGCCGTGAAAAAGCGGCGGCCCAGCCTAAGGCCCCTTAGTGACCGCCGTAAAAAGGCGTATGGGTGGTCACTAAGGGGTTAAATATAAAAAAAACTTCATAAGGTTAGAGTTTTCTCTACTAAGCATTGCCATTGGTTACAATAACAGAGGGATTTGTTGGTAAAAAAAAGAATGTGTCCTCAGAAAATGGGCTATTTTTTAACCCCTTCATGACATAGCCATTTTTCACCTTAAGGACCAGACCAAATTTTGGAAATTTGACATGTGTCACTTTATGTGGTAATAGCTTTTTGAACACTTTTACTTATCCAAGCCATTCTGAGATTGTTTTCTCGTGATATATTGTACTTCATGACAGTGGTAAATTTGAGTCAATATAAATCACCTTTATTTATAAAAAAAATTCCTAAATTTACAGAAAATTTGGAAAAATTTGTAATTTTGAAAATGTGAATTTCTCTGCTTTTAAGGCAGATAGTGATTCCTCACAAAATAGTTATTACTTTACATTTCCCATATGTCTACTTTATGTTTTTACTAACTTTGTTAACCCTTTATGTATTCCACAAGATAAATGGAGATGACATTTCTAAATTTCACTTTTTTGGCAGATTTTCCATTTTAATCCATTTTTTCCTGTAACATATCAAGGGTTAACAGCCAAACAAAATTCAAAAACTATTACCCTGATTCTGCGATTTACAGAAACACCCCACATGTGGTCGTAAACTACTGTATGGGCACACGGCAGGGCGCAGAAGAAAAGGTGCGCCAGATGGTTTTTGGAGGGCAAATTTTGCTGGACTGGTTTTTAGACACCATGTCCCATTTGAAGCCCCCCTGATGCACCCCTACAGTAGAAACAACCAAAAAGTGCCCGTATTTTGGAAACTAAGGAATAAGGTGACAGTGTTATTGATATTATTTTGGGGTTCATATGATTTTTGATCGCTTTCTATTATGCTTTTTGTTAGGCAAGGTAACAAAAAATAGCTGTTCTGGCACTGTTTTTATTTATTTTTTGTACAGTGTTCATCTGACAGGTTAGATCATGTGCTATTTTAATAGAGCAGGTTTTTACGGACGCGATGATATCAAATATGTCTACTTTGTTTCAGTTTTACATAATAAAGCATTTTTGAAAAAAAATTATGTTTCTGTGTCTCCATTTTCTGAATGCCATATCTTTTTTATTTTTCTGACGATCGTCGTGTGTAGGGGCTCATTTTTTGCAGGAAGAGTTGACATTTTAGTTGGTACCATTTTTGGGTACATATGATTTTTTGATCATTTATTATTACACTTTTGGGGCAAGGTGACCCAGAAATTGGTAATTTTGTTACACTTACACTTTTTGTTTATTTATTTTACTGTGTTCGCCTGAGGGGTTAGGTCATGTGAGATTTTTGTAGAGCAGGTTGTCACGGACGCGGCGATACCTAACATGTATACTTATTTTTATTTATTTAAGTTTTACACAATAATATTATTTTTGAAACAAAAAAAATCATGTTTTAGTGTCTCCATAGTCTGAGAGCTGTAGTTTTTTTTTAAATTTTTTTGGCGATTGTCTCAGGTTGGGGATCATTTTTTGCGGAATGAGGTGACGGTTAGATTGGTACTATTTTGGGGAGCATACGTCCTTTTGATGGCTTGGTGTTGTACTTTTTGTGATGGTAGGTGACAAAAAAATTGCTTTTTTGACACTGTTTTTTTTACGGTGTTCACCTGAGTGGTTAGGTCATATGATATTCTTATAGAGCTGGTTGTTACGGACGTGGCCATAAGTAATATGTTTAGGGTATTTTATTTTCTTAATTTTTAACCAATTACAAATGTGCGTATATAGGAAATAAAATGGGATATTTTTTTAACTTTTTAATTTTTTTTACACTTTTTTTACACTTTTTTTTAAACTTTTTTTAAACTTTTTTGACTTTGACCCACTTGGTTCTTGAAGATCCAGTGGATCTGATGTCTCTATAATACAGTACACTGCAGTACACTGTATACTGTACTGCAGTGTATTTTTATTCATAGCAAGCCTGATCAGGCTCCTGCCTTTAGCAGGAGCTTGATCAGGCTTAGCTATACCATGGCAAGCTGGACGCCATGGTTATAATTGAATTACTATTAGCCTTGAGTAAGGGTACAGAGGGGTGGTAACTAGAGATGAGCGAGCAGTGCTCGTTACGAGCACTTTAGCACTCGGCTCCCATGTGAAATGCCCGCAGGCATTGTGGATCCGTCCTCAGCTGCATGTAAGTCAATGAGGACGGATCGTTTGGTATGACACTCATACCAAACGGTTCCGTCCTCCTCACCCGACTGAAAGTCAGTGGGGTCGGAACCGTTTGGTATGAGTGTCATACCAAACTATCCGTCCTCATTGACTTACATGCAGCTGAGGACGGATCCGCAATGCCTGCGGGCATTTGTTCGCACAGGAGACGAGTGATACAGTGCTCGTAACGAGCACGTTCGCTCATCTCTAGTGGTAACCAGTTGGGCATGTGTACCTGCACAGTCTGAAAATGGCAGCACTGATTGGATAGAGTGAGACTGTGCAGTTACCCCCCCCCCCACCCCCAACTGGTAACCTGCCCTCTGTACCCCTGTACCCTTGCAGAAGGCTAATAGCAATTCAATTATAACTTCTAGCAGGAATAATGAAGGAATGGCACCACATACAGACATAAGAATAGATGTTCCAGAATTGTTATTACATGGGGAATGCATGAAGCTATTAAAAAAGGCCAGGAGTGGTGAAAGGTCCTCTTTAAAGGGAGTCTATTACCCCCCAAATCAATCAATCAAACTAGGCATACCACAACATGTAGGGTAGGTACCCAGAAATATAGCCAGACTTTTCTTGTGAAAATCCACTCCTCTAATCCTGAGAAATGCTGGTAGTCAGTGCACCGTAGGTGGGGCCTCTCCATTTGGTGCAGCTGGCCTCCCATGTGTCATCGCTGCCAGCTCTGAAATCTCAGGGACTGTCAAACAAGAGGGGAAGGCGCTGGGCAGAGGTATGGCCGATTAATGATTCACCAAACAGAACAACTCCGTGCGCTGAAAACCTTATTCGCAGAATAATAAAAAAGAAGCATTTTTCAGGATTAGGGCTCATGCACATAACCATTGTTTTTTTATCAAAACATGGATACCGGTCATGTGCATGGACAGCGGCATTTTGAGGGACGGAATGGCTGGCCCATAATAGAACAGTCCTATCCTTGTCCGTAATGCATAAAATAATAGGACATGTTTTATTTTTTGTGGAATGGACATGTGTGCACAAAGAGTCACTTCAGAATGGAACAAACACAGACAAGAAATACTTTTGTGTCCATGAGCCCTTAGAGGACTGGATTTTCACACGAAAGGTATAGTTATGTTTTGGGGCACCTACCGTTCATGGTGGTTTGATCACTTTGAAATTGATTTTAGAGGTGACAGACGCCCTTTAAATCAAATTTATTTTTCCATGTTACTAGGTTAAAAACATTCTTAAATCCTGCAGTTTCGCCACTAAGCCTAATAATAGGCACCACTTCTTGGTCTGAACAGATCATTTTTCAGCAGTCATCTCATTACCATCACAGGCAGGATTATAATAACAGATATCACCTCTACATATAAATAACACAGGATCCACCATTCACAAAGCTTATGTAATCCTTTCTTCTACAATGACCTCTGAACAGGTCACAGAGCATGCCTAGAAAACTCTCCCATAGAAGTCAGTGAGTCTGCTCCAGACACAAAAACAATTACTATTAAATGTATTCTTTAATGGGAAACTCTAAAGGTATATAATTTTCAAAGAATCTCTCCTTAATGATCCATGAAACATGGATGCAACACGGATGGCATCCGTGGTTTTTACGGACCCATAGACTATAATGGGCGTGATGGATCCATGAACACGGACAAAATGGAGCATGCATCCGTGCTAAAAACACTGACCCACGGACCGTGCACTGATGTCTGAATACACACATTAAAATGAATAGGGGCTAGAGTTGAGCGAACGTGCTCGTAACGATCACTGTACTGCTCGGATTCCCTGCGCTTGAATGGCTGCAGCCATCCGGATCCTTCCTCCTCACCCGACTGCAAGTCAGTGGGGACGGATCCGTTTGGTATGACACACTCGTGTGTCATACCAAACGGATCCGTCCCCATTGACTTACAGTCAGGTGAGGACGGATCCGGATGCCTGCGGCCATGCGAGCGCAGGGGATCCGAGCAGTACAGTGCTCGTTACGAGCACGTTCGCTCAACTCTAATGGGGACGTGTGCTGTCCGTGGAGAACACGTACAGCACATGTCCGTGAAACACTGACGTGTGAATGACGCTTAACAATCTAATGTTTCTTGAAGCATTGAGGAGCTTTATCAGTAATCAACCCCAATTCCCTAAAACTAAATATGCAACGTTTTATTGTCCCCTGTGCTTGGGGCTTATAAGATTTAAGCTGATATACAACAGGCAGGAAATCAGCATTCCCCTCATCATGTTGAATTAACCATTCTCTGTCATAGCTTGTCACTTTCATAATGCTTTTACTTGTGCAGTAATGTAATGTGAAAATTGCTCATTGGGAACAGTTGTAACCTTGCATTAGTTGTAGCAAATAATAATAAGATGTTACTGCAAATCTATTATATACAGCGGCAATTACTAATGTGCTGTGATAGTCATAAGAGACATGATAAAATGATTGCTTGTGTATTTGTGTATGATTTGAAAATCATTAAAATGGAAAAAATTAAAACGATGAAACAAATAAGACCAATTTTAATGCAGTATTCACCATCCAGTAGCTGGAGGGCCAAATGGACCTCTTGGACCAGTCATAGTTGCACATATGTGTAGTGAAACTTATGGGACACAAGTAATCTGTCCAGCAAACCTCGCACCCACTTCCAGACTTGGCACTAGCTACTCATTTCAACAAATATGCCCTGCAATGCCCCTATCACTACAGGGCCCTGACTACAGCAGAGTAGCCACCCTGATAAGAGTGATCCCACTATCAGGAACCTAACAAGTTTACCTTGAGAGGTTCCTGCAGGTGGTGTGGAATCTATGTTGTGTTCAACGGATGCTGCTTTCGTGTGGTGCGGACAATTCATGTAGTCATTCTAGTCAGGGTCAGAAATATATAAGGGTCATTTATCAAACTAGTGTAAAATAGAACTGGCTTAGTTGCCCATAGCAACCAATCAGATTCCACCTTTCATTTTTGACAGCTCCTTTGGAAAATGAAAGGAGGAATCTGATTGGTTGCTATGGACAACTAAGCCAGTTCTACTTTACACCAGTTTGATAAATGACCCCCATAGTGATCAAATATCAAGCCCAAATAAGCAGAGTCAAAACCAAGATAGACAACAGGTACAGGGACGCAAAGGCAGGAGAATGGAGAGTGGTTGGGTAGGCAAGCTTTGTCAAAAACACAAGAAGACTTACTATATGCATAGAGAACTGGCAAACACACAGGAGCCAAGTAGCATTGGTATAAACTGGCAAAAATAGTCACAGAGCAGGATTTATATAGAGCACAAATCTCACTCACTGGGGGAGATTCGTCAAAAATGGTATAAAGTAGAACTGGCTTAGTTGCCCATAGCAACCAATCAGATTCTATCTTTCATTTTCCAAAGGAGCTCTGAAAAATGAAAGGTGGAATCTTATTGGTTGCTATGGGCAACTAAGCCAGTTTTCCTTTATACCAGTTTTTATAAATCTCCCCCATTGACTCTAAAACCAAGCCTCCTTCTGCTTCTCTGTTCCCCAGAATAGGTGAACTCATCAGGCTGCACCCCTTCCTACCTGTTTGCCTGACTTCTAGAGCAGAGACTGTTACATCATGTGGATTTAAGACATCTGCCTAAGGCCCTTTCACACGACTGTATGAGCTCCGAGACATACGGTCTGTGAGCGGGCCATATGTCCCAGAGCAGCATTGATCATGCGCACAGGAGCGCACAGCATCATAGATTATAATGATGCTGTGCACGTCGGGCCGTCCGAAGGACTATTGTCCTGTACTCATAAGATCATATGAGTACAGGACAATAGTCCCGCGGGGGGCCCGACGTGCACAGCATCATTGTAATTTATGATGCTGTGCGGCTCCTGTGTGCACGTTCAATGTCTCGGAGCGCATACAGTCGTGTGCAAGGGCCCTTGCAGTAAGATGAGAGATGTCACACACAATATGTGTATGAAAGTATGAAATGGAGTCCATTTCTGTCTTCTCATGTATCTAATGTATTCTTCAGCTCCATGAAGAGAAGAAAAGGTCAGAGAACGAGGGATGATACATTTCTTCTCATTCTTCTGTTCCTTATAAGTCTAGGTACAGACTTGACATAGATTCTGATATTCTGCTCTGGAATAGGAACGACCGATGCCTGTGGGACCCCATTATACCCCAGTATTTAACTCTTCTGGGACCTGCCGGGAAATATAACCACAGATGTGCATATAGCCTTATACTTTCTTATCAGATTCTTGAGGGAATAAGAAGGAAGGGTACAAGATTATGAGAGTCATCACTGTTACTGCCACTTTTCACCAGGTTTAGAATAGCATCACTAAAATATGACACAATAGTCTACAATATGCCACACTGACAGATGGCACCACACATCATAGTATTATTAACATTGGAGATGTCATACTGTCACAGACAAATTCTTTTCATAGAATTCACACCAGCACAGTGGCACTGCTATTTCATAATGCTTCTGTCTGAATCATATTTTCTTATATTCAGTCGCTTGTGCTCTGTAAGTTTTTGTGGTCATTGTAATATCTTTATAGACTTTGGGGGTCATTTACCCAGTGATATAAGCCAGTTTTCTGAAACAATTTGTGACTTTTCGCTGCTCATGCAAGGTCTAAAAAAAGGGATGTGGACATGTTTTAGGCATAGAAAATGGTCTCAATTTAAGCCAGCAAGGAAACTGGCTTACATTTAGACTGGCGGTGGAAGCACTAAAGTTATGTAGAGGCCTGTGCCTCTAGATAACTTCGGCGGATCCACCTCCAGGGCAAGGGGTTATTAAGATCGGCGTCTAAAACGCAGGTCTTAATAAATTACCCCCTTTGTCTTTTAATGCTTTATGTAGCTTAACTACCAGAGATATCTCTGAAACTTAAAAGTTTGAGGACCTCTCCTTTAACCCCTTCACCCCCAGCGCCGTACATGTACGGCGTTGGGACGATGCGGGCACTGGCGCCCGCTCGCGGGTGCGGCGGGCGTCATGGCCGGCAAGTCTCTGCTGGTTTCTAACAGCAGAGGACTTGCCGCTACCTACTACATCGGCGGCGTTCTTCCGGGTTGACTTAGATGCCGTGATCACACGTGATCACGGCATCTAGTTGCGGCTAAACCCGGAAGCGTTCGCTTCCGGGTGGTGTACAGACACCCCGTGTGGCCAATCGGGGTGTCTGTACACCATATGAAAACTGTAATCCTCGCTGGTGAGGATTACAGTTTTCAAAGTGCAATTCTTATTCTGGCCACTAGATGGCAGGCCAGGATAAGAAATGAGCAATTCATGGCTTTCTGAGTCTATAAAACCCAGAATTGCTCATAAAGAAAAAAAAAAAAGCCACAATATATAAGCCCATATTTGAGCTTTCTAATAGTAAAAAAAAAATTTAAAAAAAAGTTAAAAAATATATAAAAAATAAAAAGATGTAAAAGTTCAAATCACCCCCCTTTCCGTATAAGTAAAAAATAAATACCTAAATAACAATAAATATAGACATCATGGGTATCATCGTGACCGAAAACGCCCGTACTTTTAAAATATAAAAAAAAAAATTCCAATACAGCGAATTGTGTGGCGGAAAAAAGCGTCCAAATGGCGATTTGCCGTTTTTTGTCGCTTTTTTTTTCTAAAAAAAATTAAATAAAAAGTGATCAAAAAGTCATACACACCCCAGAATGGTATCAATAAAAACTTCAGATCGTCCCGCAAAAATTGAGCCCCCATACAGCTCTGTACACATAAATACCAAAAGTTATAGGGGTCAAGATTTGACAAGGAAAAAAAAAAAGGGCAACTTTCTAATTATTTTATCACTATGAAAACGCAGGAAAAACTATACATATTAGGTATTGCCGGATTCGTACTGACCAGTAGAATGAAAGTAACGGATCAGTTTTAATGCACATCGAACGCTGTAAATAAGAAACCCGTAGAACTGTAGCGGAATAGCGTTTTCTTTGCAATTTCACCCGGTTTGGAATTTTTTTCCCGCTTCCCACTACACCGTATGCAATATTAAATGGTGGCGTTGGAAAGTACAACTTGTCCCGCAAAAAACAAGCCCTCATACAGCTATGTGAACAGAAAAATAAAAGAGTTATGGCTGTTTGAAGGCAGGGAGCGCAAAACGAAAATGCAGAACCGAAAAAAGCTCCGGGGGTGAAGGGGTTAACTTCCACTGTGGAAGCGCTCATCTCCATAGTCATCTGTATCACTGTCCTCAGGACAGTGATACAGATGCCTGTGCTGCGGGACAGGGGAGGGAGAGGCGTCTCCCCTGCCCGTTCCTCTGATAGGCTGCAGGCCTAATGCCGTACAGTGCAGGACACAGACCAGAAGAGGCCTGCATCGCATCGCTGCCAGCTCCATGGAGGTAAGTATAAGTGTTTATTTTTTATTTTTTTTTGTACATTACTGGAGAGGAGCACTGGGGGGCACTTCTAACTGGCACATCATATGGGGGGCACTGTGGGGGCACTTCTTATATTATTGGGGGGCATTTATGGGGCACTTCTTATTGGCATATTTTTGGGGAGCATCTATGGGGTACTTCTTATTGGCATATTATTGGTGGGCATCTATGGGGCACTTCTTATTGGCATATTATTGGGGGGCAATGTGGGGGCATCTATGGGGGAACTTCTTATTGGCATATTATTGGGGGCATCTATGGGGGCACTTCTTATTGGTATATTATTGGGGGGCATCTATGGGGGCACTTCTTACTGGCACATTATTGGGGGGCACTTCTTACTGGCACAATATTGGGGGGCACTGTGGGGGCACTTCTTATTGGTACATTATTGGGGGCACTGTGGGGGCATCTATGGGGGCACTTCTTACTGGTACATTATTGGAGGGCACTATGGGGGCACTTCTTACTGGCACATTATTGGGGGCACTGTGGGGGCATCTAGTGAGGCCACAAAGAAGGGGCATTTTATAACGGTGGCTGTGTATAGGGACATATTATGCCATATTTATATATTTTAATATGCACCTTGCGTGAATCAGGTCAGCGCCGACAGCACTCAAACACCCCCCCCCCTCCCGGCCACCAGGGGAAATTGTTTAGCGAGAAACCGGTCCTTGGTGCAAAAAAGGTTGGGGACCACTGGGCTTCTATAAGTGTCTTTTACTGTCGTATACTATGTGTGTGCTTTTCTTCCCTCGTTCTAGGAATCTGTGGGGGTCTCAGTGCTCAAACCCCCACCCTTCTAAACTTTTGATATGTCTCTAAAACATATCAAAAGTATTTTGAAACGTTAGTGACCCTTGAAAGTAGTTGTCTGAGATTTAAATATTAATGTGTTGTTCTCAGGATAGGCCATCAATATCTGATTGGTGGGAACTCTTGGCACCTCCGCCAATCAGCTGTTTGAGGGGGTCTCTTCACAGTGTACCAAGCACTGCGCTATACATTGTATAGCGTCATTGCTTATTATTGCAGCTAAGGGAATGGGAATGAGCTGCGCAAAGGCCATGTAACTAATGGATGTGATATCAGAGGCCTAAAAGGAGGCTGTGGCTCTCAGCAAAGCTCTTTGGCCTCTTCAAACACTGATTGGCATGAGTGTCAGTAGTTGGACCTGAGGATAGATCATCAGTAGTGTTGAGCGAACTTGTGGTTTCAAGTTCGGTGTACAAGGTTCTTATCTAAGAATGCCGTTATGGAATTGTTAGATAACCTGAACTCGAACTTTGTACACCATATTTGAAACCACAAGTTCGCTCAACACTAGTCATCATTATTTAAATCCAGGACAACCCCTTTAAATATTTGGGGAAATGTTTTGTTTTACCAGCATCGAAACCTCATCCCAGGTGTGAAGCAGGAGGAGGTTATTTTGGGGCTGCAATAAATGAGGTCTGCTTTGTTTTTCATAATATCTTGTCGTTATTGAGGTACCAATGAATTCTAAGTTAAGTTAGGAAATTATTCGGCACGTGCCTGTGATCAAAAGCCTAGACAAAAAAAGAATAGCAAGCAGAAAAAATTCAATATTTTAGAATTGCATGATTATTTCAGCTCCATTGAAATGCTACATTGTGATCTGAATCAGATATTCAAGCAAGGCATCCAAAAAATGCCTTAGCTGAAACGGCTTTGCAAAAAGGATGAGGCAACAACACTTTTTAAATGCAGTTGAGGTCTGCCAAGTAGCCACTGAAAAGACAGTATTTACTGTAGAGTCTTACAAATAAAAGGGGATTTGACTGTCAAAAAACATTGTTTAATAAAGGCTATAAATATTTTTGTGTATTTTCATTTTAATATGTTAAGTTTTAGGCTGGATTTTTTCCAGTTCTGGGGTTGCGGCAACTTGAGAATCATGTTGTCACCCCCATTCAATTCAATGGTTTCAGTGCTACACAGTGATAGTTGGTCACGGTGCGAATGCCACGGCCAAGATCACTGCATATCTCCAGCCATGGAGACAGGGTTGACAGTTGTGCATAAGTTCACCATGTCTGAAACATAGTGACCATGGTGGCAGGGCCGGCGTTAAGGGGGGGGGCCCTGATCCTCTAAGGGGCCCCCTGCTTCAGTACCGATGGCAGCGTTCAGTCACGAAGATAGCAGATGTTTCAACAGTCGATCTTCAGAGTGGGGAGTTTCCCAGCTTAGGAGTCTCTGCTCTGACTCCATATATGGATGTGTCCATATATGGAGTTAGTGTTATCAACATGAAAGGGGTATTCCCAAGCATGGTTACTATGCTTGGGGACACCCTATGTATATAAGTCTATTTTTGAAATGTTTCTGTGGGGATTTGAACTCACAACCTTCTACATTAAGTCAGTGTTAAGTCAATGGTGAAAAACCTGATAGAAGTTTCTCTTCTATAATACCATAGACACGTCTATGAGGTTTTAAATACAAGAGAAACCTCTATGAGGTTTTTCAACTATGACTTAACATTGCGCTCTATAGCCCAGTGGTTAAGGTTCTTACCTTTAATATAGAAGGTTGGGAGTTCAAATCCCCACGCAAACATTTTAAAAATAGAGGCAAAATAAAACTTAAATACACAGGGTGTTCCCAACAGTGAAATGTTTGATCTTATTGCGAAAAAAATGGCGCAAAACATAAAATATGAACAAATAACACCCATATTAACCCACACCAACCTTTTTAACTTGTGTAACCAGTATTTTTTGTGATGTGAATGGAAAAGGTGGCAACCCTAGCAGTACCCCCTCATTAGGACTCACTTTGTAAAAAATTATCGCAATATTCTGTCATTTGTCTAAAACCGGCCCTGCATGGTGGGCAGTATTTTAGGCTCAGCTGGTTCTACAAACTGTACATTAAATTTCTTCTAGAGATACCTGTCTTGTGTCTTCTTATCAGGGTGTGATAAAGGGGTCTTTTAAATACAGTGGGTAATTGTACTATACTAAAATTCTTATGGAGCCACGGTTGGTACTGTGTTGGTACCTGCATTTTGATAACAGTACTCCAGCAAAGTACATTTTCAGAGCTATCAGATGATCATCACTGTTTTGTCTTATTGTCTGCCAGTACTACCCTAGCTCAATACCCCTACCAGTGAGGATGAATATCTGCCGGCATGGTGATTGGTACACACGCATGGAGTATTAACCGGGTTAACCAAGTTAAATATAACTAGTTTATTGTACAAAGGAACAAACACCCATACTGCGGTATATGTTGTTTGACTCCTACATTCACAGCAGACGCTCTGACTCTTTGAACCATGTATACTATTTTACCCTCCTTATTTTTGTTAAGGCTGTTATTATAAACTATGCTCATGTCATCGTCATGTTAGTGGAACATATAATATATGCCAAGCCCCCGCTCACACTGTCGTCAATGCTTCCATTTCTAAAAGATCCATGACAGATATGACAGATCCATTTTGTTACGGATCTCATTGTCATATTGGGAGTTGTCAGGTTTAAATTTTTTTTTTTTACAGAATAGAATAGCCCAGCAGACTAGACTATTCTACCTGTCAAAAGCAGATAGTGACGTCTCCCAAGCTTAAAGGGGTTGTCTCATCTCGCTGTTACTAAGGAAAGATGAGACACAGTCCTGACCACCTCCTGGCTGGGAAACAGCAGAGCACTCCGGTGCTCTGCTGTTTCAGTAGCTCTCATTGATGAGAGCTTCTGAAACAGCGTCGCCTGTCCCAACCTTGGACTCTGTACCCAAACCTTACCTTGCTTCCATCTGATCAGCCTTTGGCCACCTAGCACCCTCTGGGTGTCCCATACCATCTGGAGGTCAGTCCAGTGGGTCCACACCCAGGTTCTTGTTTCCTCGTGTTCCAATTCCCCCCCCCCCTCCTTAAAGGTAGAACCTGGTGTAACACTATTGAAAGTCTATCCTCACCATCAGAGGTATTGTGAAGAACGAGGGGTACACTTAGTCATCCCCTTCTGAGGGGGTTGGTCACTTTGGACAGCAGGTTGCACCCCCTGATCCTTACACCCATCTCTGCCCCGCCCATGGCGTAACATCATAGGAAATAACTGCATGGATATGGGGAGTGATAGGGCAGGAGATAAGAGTAATAAGGGTAACAAAAATACAATACAAAATTATATCTACCTTCATAAACGTTTATATTAAAGAAAATTGACGCAAACTGGAAATTCCCTTTGATTCCTCTAATCTTTCAAAACATGTTGTGTTGGGTAATTTAAAAAAAATTTAACATTAATTTTTGCAGTTGATCGTGGGAAACTAGGAGTGTTTTCCTAATAAATAACTGAATTTGTAACTTTATCGCAATGGTCTTGTGTGATACAGTCTGCCTGAGCTTGATGAGCGCAACGGTTTTCACATTCATGCAGATGTGTTTACTGTTGGGTTCCATTTCGATGATATTAATCAGTTTGTTATAAGATTAGTGTTTGGAAAGGTATTTATACCTTAAAGAGAACATCGTAAATGAATTCCCACTGCGCAGTTTGAGCTTGGATTTCCTACGAGTCTCCTGGAGAACAGTAAAGTCTCCGTCTAAATGACTTTATAATAAATATATTCCAGCTGCTTTGAGATAAAATAAACCATTTCCTGATTTACAACCTTCGCAAAATATCAATTTCTGTCATACGGAGGCAAGTGATTTGAACCAGAACAAAACAGAAATAAACATTAAACAATTATTGGAATTTAGGTTTATTTAAAAAAACAGCAGGGTCGAGGGAACAGGCCACCCATTAGCGAGAAAGAGCTATTGGACTTTTTAACAACCTGCTGTTTCCTGGCTCAGAATCCAATGTGGACGCCACGAGAGGTGGCAGGCCCGGATGCTATCGATTACAGATGATGCAGCAACAGTGCAATTATATCTCAGTTTGTGCTTGCAGTGATCGTAGCAGAGGCTTTTCTCGATGGCTCTACAGCAATGACTTTGCTAATTATGGAGCTTTTATTTGCACAGTGTATAAATTTGGTTTCTCAAAGCCTAAACAAGCTATTTCATCACAAGTTTTATAGAAAAACTCGAAAGAGAGGTTTTGTAATATGTTAAATCTACATATGGATCTACGACATTAGATGTGATGAATGGGCCTACATTTTTCATTTCTCTAGGAGTTGTAAAGGTTTTAAAAACCATGCACAGCTTATGTGGTATTTCTGATCAGACTCATTCACTTCCATAGAGCTCAGCTGCAGTACCAGTCAAAAAACCATGAACTGGTGTGTTTCTGGAAGAAAAAAGTAATGGAGAGAATTCATCAGGCCCTGTACTTCAGAATTTTAGCTTTAAAAACTCACAAAATAATAGGGCTTTTGGGACATTTTGCACAAAAGTTTTCAACTTTTTGCCTTGTTTTACCACTCTTGCAGCTGCTTAGAAGAACCCATGGCTGCTGTTTTTTGGGACAAGGTCTGAAGGTTTTTATTAACCCATTCAACCCGTGAGGTTTTTTTTTCGTTTTCGTTTTGCGCTCCCTGCCTTTACACAGCCATAACTTTTTTTTATTTTTCCGTTCACATAGCTGCATGAGGGATTTTTTTTTTGTGGAACAAGTTGTACTTTCCAACGCCACCATTTAATATTGCATATGATGTAGTGGGAAGCAGGAAAAAAAATCCAAATCGGGTGAAATTGCAAAAAAAAACGCAATTCCGCTACAGTTTTACTGTTTTTTTATTTCCGGCGTTCGATTTGCATTAAAACTGACCAGTTACTTTCATTCTACAGGTCAGTATGAATCCGGCGATATCTAATATGTATAGTTTTCTTGCGTTTTGATAGTGATAAAATAATTATACAGTTGGAATTTTTTATTTTTTTTTTCGTTGCCATATTTTGACCCTTATAACTTTTTGGTATTTATGTGTACGGAGCTGTATGGGGGCTCATTTTTTGCGGGGCGATCTGAACTTTTCATTTATACCATTCTGGGGTGTGTATGACTTTTTGATCACTTTTTTAAAAAAATTTTTAGAAAAAAAAGCGACAAAAAACGGCAAATCAGCCAGTTTGACTAGAGATGAGCGAGCAGTGCTCGTTACGAGCACTGTAGCGCTCGACTCCACTGCGCAATGCCCGCAGGCATTGCGGATCCGTCCTCAACTGCATGTAAGTGAATGGGGACGGATCGGTTTGTTATGACACTCATACCAAACGGATCCGTCCTCCTCACCGTATGAGTGTCATACCAAACCGATCCATCCCCATTGACTTTCAGTCGGGTGAGGACGGATCTGCAATGCCTGCGGGCATTCTTTCGCAGTGGAGACAAGCGCTACAGTGCTCGTAACGAGCATGTTCGCTCATCTCTAATTTTGACACTTTTTTCTGTTTCGCTGTTTTTTGTATGGGAAATTTTTTTTAATATTTTTATAATATGGGTGTTTTCGCACATGGCGATACCCATGATGTGTAGTTTTTATTTTTTTAATACTTTTATTTTTGGGAAAGGGGGTTGATTTAAATTTTTATGTTTTTTTATTTTTTTTTATTTTAAAATTTTTTATTTATTTAACTATTTTACACTTTTTTATAGTTCCCATAGGGAACTATAACAAGCAGTCATCTGATTGCTTATATCATAGACTCCAATGCATTAGCATTGGAGTCTATGAGGATTTGAATGCTTTTTTATGGAGCCCTATTACACACAAGGGCTCCATAGGAAAGTCTATGCAGCAGCCTCCTGCCATTCACTATGACAGGGGCTGCTGCAGACATGCTCCGGCTCCTCCGATCGCCGCATGGGGGAGCCGAAGCAACATCGGAAGCATGCACTTCCGGTGTTACGTACGCTCAGATGCTGTGGTCAGGATTGACCATGGCATCTGAGGGGTTAAATGTCCGCATTACTGCCGGTTGCGGACATCAGCTGCTGGTGTCTGCTGTATGAATCAGCAGTTCACCCGCGGCTATGGCGCCCGCTCTGCTCAGGAGCGGGCGCCATCTTTAAAGACCCGTCCAGTGCCACACTAGTACGGCGCTGGGCGGGAAGGGGTTAAGCTGTGAAATTTGTATCACCTCATACACAGCTCATATCACGTTATAGCACAGTTGCCCAACATAAAAATTGCACCTGTATTATGTCTTTCAAACATCCATAAGCTGAAAAAAAACACTTTATAAAGATATGCAGATTAGGACCCACAAGTGCCCAGGTGCGGCGTTATGGCTGCAAGTGTCCAGGTCCCACTCTGATGTGCCAGCACAACCACTCCCCGTGGAGTCCTCTGGCCCACCCTCCTCTCCTACTTAGTCTTCCTCCTCTGGCTTAGATCTCCACTGGTCCGGCACATGCGCACTGTTAAGATCATTGCCTCTGTCCATAGTGGGCAGGGCAATGCACATGCGTGGACCCAGCGGTGACTGGCTCTCGCACGAGATCTAAGCCAGAGGAGGAGGATGAATTAGGAGAGGAGGGGGGACAGAGGACTCCAAGGGTAGCAGTTATGCCGGAACATCAGAGAGGGGGCCTGGGTACTTGCAGTCATAACACCGAGGGACCTAATCTGCATATCTTTATAAATTGCTTTTTTTCAGCTTGTGGACATGTGAAAGAATCAATATAGGTACAATTTTGATGTTGGGCAACTCTGCTATAATGTAATATTATCAGTGTAAATGGCTCAAAGTAGGTGACTCCCTATAACACTAACAGGGTATTGAAAGCTTATGTACACCTTTGGGGGCAACTTTTTATGATTACATTTTACTTATTTGGGGCTAAAAATCTTTTTTTTTTTAGTTGGTCTTTATTAATATTGAGCCGTTCTGTCACAAAGGGTTAACTGTTTTTCTAGCTGTGTGCATCCTATTTTCACTTTCACATTGTGCTGGTCATCTAATAACCCTTATTTCTAAATTACTTGGTAATTTACTTGAGGTCATAAAACACTTATTTAAGCCACATTCTTATAAGTAAGATAAGGAATAAGCTTTGATAAGTGTTTATAAGGTCTGACAGCAGAGATAAGGAGCCCGTCAGCTCCCTGTCTGACCGAACAGAGAGAAAATACAGATTCTGCTAGTACAGCACCTCAGCTCTGTACAGAGAAAAGGAATACATATTTTTAATAAAGACCAGTTGAAAAAATGATTTTTAGCTCATAATGAGTACAATGCACTAATGAGTACAATGCACTTATTTAAAAAAAAGTTGCCCCCAAAGGTGTACATAGCCTTTAGGGTTTAAGACCTTGATCAAAGTTATCTGAGAGCTCAAGTCATCTTGGGTCCTCATACTTTTGCAAGGTACTCCTTTCCTTTTTCACTCTAAAATTGTAAAAAAAACAAAATAATACACTGATATTGCTTAAAATGTTGAAATGTTATGCCTTTATCATCTATCATCCACTGTTGTTGGAACCAGTTCTACTGAATGCCACGCAGTAGCTTTTTACTACTAAACATGACTTTGGAGCTCTCACAAAACAGGTTGAGTGATAGCTTCAGGGTACATTTCAGATATAACACAATCGGCTTTGCAGATTCCTTGTGAGACAGCAGCATTTGTTTAACGTCTTTTATGGAACAGCTGAGATTTTTTTCTGTTATCTGAATCACATTCCACTTTTATTCCATAGAGATCCCTAGAAGGCAAACATGCACTTTGTTTTCTCCAAGGAAATATTGTAAAATTCATAATAAAGACTCATTTGATCATGTAAAACTGTCACATTTACTCATCATTAGCTGTTTACTTAAACCTATGGACTATACAGTTTAGAAATTGTGTGGTGCTAGTGTTTATGAATTGGTTGACCATGAACCAAACCATTCATCTGAGTTTCACCGTACTTTGTGACAGTGGATCTGCAACCAGAGGGTTGTGCCCCACTCTGCTGGAATACTTGTATTTAGGACCAAGTCCTACAAAGATCCAGGTTAGGGGATTGTCCTCTCCATACCTAATCTAGTAGAAACAAGAGTTCCTGAGTCATGGGGAGAACATACTCTGTTATTAAAAGGAGTGCTTCTGCCATGATTGACCTTCTTTAGATGCATCTTAGACTATCTTAGACCATTTGATGGTAAACATAGTGTGTGCATTTCTATCCAGTTAAAAGAAAAACACACACAAAAAAAACATTTTAAAGGGAATCTATCACAAAAACCTGTTCTATATTTTATTTATGCTAAAAAAATCTATTATATATTTGTAAGAAATAATAAATAAATAAATAAATAAAAATTCCAATGTGTGAAATATTATAAATAAATATTAGATTTTACCATATTTACCATCTTTGGTCACCAGGGGGAGCTCTGCTGGCCAAATGAGGCTTTGAGCAACCTGTAAGTAGGCATGCTGCAAAAAAGTGGGTGGTACCAATGACATCACCAATTCACACCTTCAGCGGTGACATCACTGCTTCAGCAAGATAAGATGAGACAATGGCTTCATTACAAAAACACAGATCTCTGCTCCTCAGTCTCCTCCCCCACTGGTCACATGGCCGATTACATCACTAAGGTCCTACAGCCCCAAGAACCTCCATCTACTCTGTTTCTGAGTCCCCAGCAGCAAGGAGGGAGGACCTGGCTGTGTGTTACTGGTGTCATCACAGGGGCGGGCTCACATCTTCCATTCATTCTCTATAGGGTCAGCAGCGACTGAGGAAGCCTATGTACATGCCTGAGGTGCCATTGTGTTGTAAATCCAGACTGTCACACTTTACTTCCAACATGGCAGCCCCCATGTAAGGCAAGAAAACTGAATTAAAAAAAAAAACATTTACACAATTTGAAAAATACATTATGTTAAAACCTGCTTTTGTTATGTTGTAAAACATATCAAAAATTTTTTCTTCGCGATAGTGTCCCTTTAAGTTTATGATATCTGTCATGACTCAGGAGTCTTCACATCATCTGGACAGGGCATAAAATTTTGTCTCAAAGGAAATGTGTCACCAAAAATGTTATCTTCTAGTTAAAAATCAGATAGTAACACATATCCGTTTTTACTAATCTGTTTTTATTTTTTGATTCTAGATTTTTTAAATTCTTTTTCCTGAATTTTATTATGGGGGTGTCCATCTTGCCTGAGCTGTTCTTAACAGCATTTACAGCAGCCCCATGGTCCATAGATATAATGGTCAGGAGTGGACCTCATTGACTTCTATGGGAGATTTTTCTAGACATGCTCTGTGACCTGTGCAGAGGTCATTGTACAAGGAAAGAATAGATAAGCTTTAAAAATCACCTATTGTGAATGGAGTATCCTGTCCTAAGGTCCCTTTACATGGGACAATGACTTAGCAGATTGTCGTTTCTTTTTGTTTTATGTCTACAAAATCAGGTTTATTTCATCATTTTGATAATAATGCAGCTTTTTTATACAGTCGTAGTTGAATCATTGTACATAATAAATAATTGTAAAGTAGCCCAAAGACAAAGCTCAGATTATTTTGTGCGTCTTCAGCCTTGTTCTACTACTGTTGGATACATTCCACAAAATGGCAGCTTTCTGTGCATATAGGTGACAGGTGTAGTTTATCAAACCTTCTATGTCAGCAGTCTATCTCCAATAATAAAGCTGTAAGTATAAAAGCCTTTGTAAACCGCACTATGCAAATATACTGTTGCAAGCCATTTCCGTAAATTAAGATAATGAGTATAAAGTCAATGAAACAAATTTCATTTGTCACTGGCTTTTTATTGTAAATCAATTTCTATCCAAATAGGTCCCTGCACTTTTCACTTTTACTTTTCCAATTGTATACTGGACTAGAGCTGAACACTGCAGTCTTCTGGATACTGGGATTAACATGAAAAAACGTAGCACCCTCTGCTTGACTTTGTAGGTATTCACAACTTGCTCAATATGACATGCTAATAAATACAAAATATAATAGTATATTATAATCTAATTGTTATTATACATATTATTATTATGCTCTTCTCTATCTATACCTTTGGCCTGGGACAGCTCATAGAGTCCCATGGCTTTCAGTATCACTTTTATGCTGATGACACACAAATCTACCTCTCTGGTCCAGACATCACCACCTTACTATCCAGAGTCCCACAATGCCTATCTTCAATATCCTCTTTCTTTTCCTCACGCTTTCTAAAACTTAACATGGATAAAACAGAATTTATCATCTTTCCACCATCTTGCACAGCCCTCCCAACAGACCTATCTATCACCATCAACGACTGCACACTCTCCCCCGTTAAACAGGTCCGCTGCCTTGGAGTGACCTTGGATTCTGCACTCTCCTTCAGACCACACATCCAAGCCCTTTCCACCACCTGCCGCCTCCAACTCAAAAATATCTCCCGTATCCGTGCGTTCCTCAACTATGAGTCTGCCAAAGTACTAATACATGCCCTCATCATCTCCCGCCTAGACTACTGCAACATTCTCCTCTGTGGCCTTCCATCTAGCACCCTAGCCCCCCTCCAATCTATCCTCAACTCTGCTGCCCGACTAATCCACCTCTCACCCGGTTACTCCTCTGCCTCTCCCCTTTGCCAATCCCTTCACTGGCTCCCCATTCCCCAGAGAATTCAGTTTAAAATACTAACAAATACATACAAGGCCGTCCACAACCTGTCCCCTCCCTACATCTCAGAACTACTCTCCCGATACATCCCCACACGTAATCTCCGATCCTCACAAGACCTCCTTCTCTCCTCCACTCTTATCAACTCTTCACACAATCGCCTCCAGGATTTCTCCCGCGCAGCCCCAATACTCTGGAACTCTGTACCCCAACATATCAGACTCTCACCTACAGTGGAATCCTTCAAAAGAAATCTGAAAACCCACCTCTTCAGACAAGCCTACAACCTGTGACCCTGCTGCTGCTACACTGCCATGACCAGCTTTACCCTCACCTACTGTGTCCTCCCATACCGCATAGATTGTAAGCCTTCACGGGCAGGGCCCTCTCTCCTTCTGTACCAGTCTGTAACTTGTTTGTCCTAGAGCAATTGTCTAGACTATGTATGTAAACCCCTTTCAACATGTACAGCGCTGTGGAATGAATGGCGCTTTAATAATAAATAATAATAATAATAATAATAATAATAATAATAATACAATGTGTCCCAAAAAAAAGTATCCAGCCCCAACACCATCATCATGCTAAATAGGTGGCAATATGGATCCATCAGTGTAAATTTTAGAAATCTCGATTCATCACACCAAGTGATAGTATTCTAATTTCTGGTAATCTATGGGCTCTGTAATTGTCTTACTATGGAGTCTCTCGTGTCCTGCCGAAGTTTTAATGGGAAAATTGGTGCTGCCTGCAGAGATATTTTTCCTATTAAAAATGACAGAATCTGTGATAGATATGAACATAATATAATTGATTTTGTATCAGGACTACACTTTGAAAATCTTATGAAAATTACGTGTACATTTGTTCATGTATTCCCATGAAAACACAACACTGCTATCTTAACTGTCCCATAAAGAGTGTGAACCGGTCTCATTAAGAGGAGGGATATAAGGAAGAGGGATAGCAGTGGCAAAATTGCAATAGAAAATAAAGCAGCACTTCGATTAATGTGAGAAAAGTGGACCTTCTTCTATATGTAAAGCCAATGTTCAGCCCAACACAATCAGGCCTTTCTCAAGAAGGCAAGCTCAAGAAAATCCTCATTATGTTGGGTTGAAACGTTCCATATGGGTGAATAAAGGGTCACTTTTTTCACTTTAATCAGAGTGCTTCATTTTCTATTTTATTTTGGAGGACCTTGAGCCACATTTTAGGGATTTTTGCACCTTTTATTCATTTCATTTATATGCTGCTTTCCTTTTTGTTATCTATCTATGTATCTATCTGTCTGTGTATTTGTCTATCTAATATCCACCTATTTAAAAAGTAAGATAAATGAACAGCACCCTCCAAAATAGTGAAAAAAGTAACATTCTTTTATTCACCCAAAATGGTTGCAACGTTTCAGCTAAGCATTAGAGCTTTTTTCTTGAGAATTTCTCAAATTCTCCAAAACACATAATTGGACTGTTTTTACTGATTCACATCCAATAGAAGCCTTGACTGTGGAAAGCGCTTGCCCTAGGACTTTTTTCCTTATCTTCTTCTTGCAATTTACACGTCAGACTTCTCCACTGGATTATAGCCCTGATGTTAGCCCTTGAGATCCAGCCGCAAGTCCACGGGAATACAGTTGCATATATGCATGACTAGGTGTGACTTATCACAATGTTGGGTGAGCCTTTCACTACCCCCTGTTCACACCGGTATCACCTTATGCCGCCGTCTGCTTCTTTTGTTTATTAAAGGTCCACGTTTATAAAACTGGCAAGCACAGATTAAACAGGCAAAATGTGGTGTGAGATGAGCATAATTGCCTTGACATAAGTCTGTTTCATTAGATTTTAGTTGATGTATGCTGTATATGTCTGTGCCTATAGTAGGTAATTCTAAAAAAGAACATGACTGAGACTTTCCTTTCATTTATAAATTCATCAGTTCTTACCTTTACTAATCTCATATATCTTTAAGTACTTTTTATTCTGTAGGTTGGAGCATTATCAACATAACAGTACCAGATTCAGTACTTTTATTTGTTAGCTGATCTTCATGCAGGCGTTCACTCCATGAGGTAGCGCAGGCTGCAGGGAATCTGCGCAGTCCCATTTGAAGCTCCAGCTGTAGTCACAGACTGCTGTCAGTATTGATAATTACCATTTCCAGCTTAAAGCCATAGATAATGCATCTAACATGGTGAATATGCAAGATGCGTGTAGTGTAGAATGCAGATCCTCAAATATCTCATCATAACCTGTCTCTGGAAGACAAAAAGGTTTCCAGTTTGTATCGGCATCCTTTAAAATAATTATTTTGTAATTTATTTCTTTTACCTCTTTTGCTCCTATCTTCCGTTCTGGGCTGTGGTCCCATGACCATGTCCATGCAGTTCTTTCTCATTTCTTGTGGTGTTATGTCCATGGGCTTGTCAGCAACCGGGGCAGTGATAGGGGAGTGTCTGTGTAACTAGCTGGTGGGAAGAGCTATAAACTAGCTGGGTGTTAGGTTAGGGGCAGTGATAGGGAGTGTCTATGTAATTAGCTGGTGGGAGTAGCTATCAACTAGCTGTGTCTTGTTAGGGGCAGTGATAGGGGAGTGTCTATGTAACCAGCTAGATGGGAGGAGCTATAAACTAGCTGGGTGTTGTTAGGGGCAGCGATAGGGGAGTGTCTATGTAACTAGCTGGTGGGAGGAGCTATAAACTAGATGGGTATTGTTAGGGGCAGTGATAGGGGAGTGTCTATGTAACTAGATGGATGGGAGGAGCTATAAACTAGCTGAGTCTTAGGGACAGTTATAGGGGAGTGTCTATGTAACTAGCTAGTGGGAGGAGCTATAAACTAGCTGGGTGTTAGGGGCAGTGATAGGGGAGTGTCTGTGTAACTAGCTGTGTGGGAGGAACTGTAAACTAGTTGGGTGTTGTTAGTGACAGTGCTGGAGCTGTGGCAGAGAAAGGAGAAGTGCATAATGGGTTTGGTTGGATACAGCAACAGGAAGTTCTATATACAAGATGGAAACAACCTAGAGTGAGTCCAAACAAACCAGGTGAGTCCAGATTGAAAAAGAAAGAGCATGAGGAAAATGTACATAAGATGAGCAACTAAATGAACATATCTGTTAAATACCATAGTAACCCAAGAAAATCCCTTTAAAGTAACCATAAATAAACACAATTAGAGTGGTAGGACTGATGTTGAACTTAAATCTATAGCACAGGGCTGGCCAACCTGCGGCTCTCCAGCTGTTGCAAAACTACAACTCCCAGCATGCCCAGTCTGCCTACAGCTATCATTCTACAGCAGGGCATGGTGGGAGTTGTAGTTTTACAACAGCTGGAGAGCCTCAGGTTGGCCAGCCCTGCTATAGCAGTTTCTAAGTAACCTCAATAGGTCATGAATATTCTATAGAACATACATGTGGATTTACTAATTCTCGAGACAACATAAACTTGCAATGTGCCAAATTTGGCTCATGTTGCATGAGGCTTGTCTAACCTACAACCACTAATTGGTTGGCTTACTTTGGCAGAGAATTTTGCGCCAAAATTTCAGTGCAATTTTGGTGTGAAGTGGTATATTTTATGCCATGCCATTTTCCCACTAAGACCCACCCCACTGGCAAGCTAGGTGCACTGGATGTTTCTAAAACTAGATGCTCTATAATGTACCAAACAACTTAAGTTAGTTCAGAGAAATGTACTTTTATCCATATGCTATCCATGTCTGCAACAGACTCCACACGAACTGCACATGGTGCAATTAATACCTCCAATTTTCCATTGTATGAAGGTAAATCTCAAAAGCATGTTGGAGGTACTTGGTGACTGTAGTTCTCTTAGGAACTCATTTCAGTAGATAGTGTTAAAGAGTTTTTTAGTGAGTTAGAAAAAATTGCCTAACAGCAGGAAATGTGATAAAAAAAATTTAAAAAAATAACCAATACTCGCTAGTGATGCATGCATGTACAGCACGAAGCTGCCAAGGCCAGTGAGTGGCTGTAGCACTAATATGGATGTGTAGCATGTCATTGCTGCAAAAAAATAACAAAGACTGATGAGGTCCACCAGAGCATTGGTACTGGAGTGGCAAGGGATTTAAGAAGTGAGTATTGGTTACTTTTTTATTTTATCACATTTCCAACTGTTAGGATAATTTTTAAACTCTTGATCAACTAAAATATTTCCGTTCATGGCAAATGGAGCTGGTGTACTGCCCCTGTTCATCAGTTTCAGTTTCCCATTGCAAAAAGTATTGGGATTGTGAGGAATGTGGAATTATGATCAATGCTAGCCATGATCTAATTCTAGCCATTTGCTATCAGCTAGCAGATGGAGTAAACACCGCGGGGGTCCTGCCTTCAAAGCAGGCCACATGTGTACACCTCACACCTCAATCAGACAGCACGGAGGCCAAGTCATCCTACAGGAAGGGCCCCTCAGCAGGGGGTTTCGGTTGCTGCCTGGATCAGTCGAAATCCCAGGCATCATTGAACCGAGAGTTTATAGGGAGTTATGAATTGCCCTTCCATCATAGGTATAAACCAGTTATATATCTGCGACACAGGGGCCAAGACGGTCATGCCCTTGGTCTTAATTTGGTGGCAACATGCTAGGAAAGGGAGATACACAGATCCAAGCAGGAACCTAATAACGATGCTATGTTTGGTCTCCACCTGTAGCCGGGACCCAGGCGTATCCGTTGGCACCAGAACTATTTCCCTGTGACCTTCCAGACTGAAGCTATGGGCCAGAATGGTTTTTTTGTGGTTCTTTTGTGGTCCAGGAAGGGAGGGTGAACGGAGGGAGGGAGGGGAGTGGCTGACTACAGGTAAAAAAGCATGCACAGGCCAGAGGCCAGGTCTTTCTCTGAAAGGGAATCACATTGAGTGATGTGTTTGGAGGGACCGTGGACCAACTGCTGACATCACTGCCCCCACGTGACTACAGCTAGACCTTACAGCAACCCAGGACTCATCATAATCCAAAGGACTATTCATCTACCTGGTAACTGACTATTGCTCTGTTTAACCCTGTTGTATCATACCACCTGTATTTGCACATCCGACCACTTTATCCATTCTCTGTGTATATAGTTATATCTAGTGTGCCCTTAAAGGGGTATTCCGGTTACCATAAATATAACTTATGTTTTAGACTAATTCATCATCAATCATTACCTGATATAATGTCTATTTCACATATTTACTGTTCAGTACTTTTCTTCCCCTGCTAACCACTGTGTTCATCATCAGTTACCATGGCACCGACCTGTAGTTCTGAACCTTTGTCAGGTCAGGCATGCTCAGTGTGTTGCTATCAATTCTCTAGCTAAATGTTAGTGTTCTGCAGCTTACTGAGTAGAGGGGGCGTGTCTGCACTGGAATGTCAGGCAGCCAATCAGTAATCATCAACACTCATGAACAAGCAGAAACTCACAGCAGGAAAGCTAGGCATTGTGGGAATTGTAGTTTTGTGAGGGAAGATCAGGAGCCATGATACCGTCAGTGTGTTGCAGGCTCACACAGGAGCTAGACAAATGGATTGCAATGTAAAATGAAGCTCTGGTTATAAGTACAGGTATGGGTTCTGGTTGGGTCACAGCTTGCAGCCTTAATGCAGTTTTTCAAAAATTAAGCTACGTTACCGGAATACCCCTTTAACCACTTCAAGTCTACCCATTGACTATAAACGTCCTTAAGCTTTGCCCCCTGTGTGCAGCACCTGTACATAGAAGCTCCTTGACTCAGCTGCCTCCTGACAGCCAAGAACATGGAGCTTTAACCTGAGACCTTTTTTCCTGGTCTCCAGGCTTTTGATCACTCTGACAAGCTGTCAAAGCCATCACAAATGCTTGTACTATCTCCCTCTCATTACTGCCGGTCACAGAGCAGTTTACAACTACATATTGGGTGTTTTTGCAAACTTCAGAATCAGGAAAATAAATATTCAGGTTTGATTTGCTGTTTACCCTTGCTATCTTATGGGAAAAATGAATAAAAAATTGAAAATCTGCGAAAAAATATATATATTTTAAATTTCACCTTCCTTCTGTTTAATTTTTGTGGGAAATCTAAAGGGTTAACAAATTTTGTAAAATCAGTTTTGATTACATTGGGGGCTGTAGTTTCTAAAATATGTTCATTTATGGGAGGTTTCTATTATTTAAGCCCCTCAAAGTCAATTTAGAACTGCAAAGGTCCTTTAAAATTAACTATTGGAAATTTTCATGAAAATTTTAAAATTACATCTAAAATTTGAAGCCTTCTAACGTCCTCAAAAAATAAAATTACATTTCCAAAATTATGCAAACATAAAGTGGACATATGGTGAATGTTCATTAATAACAATTTTATTAGATATCCCTATGCAACTTAAAAGCAGAGAAATTCATATTTAAAAAATTGTGATTTTTTTTTTAGATTTTTTATAAATAAAGGTAAAACATATTGACTCAAATTTACCATTAACATGAAGTACAATGTGTCATGAGAAAACAGTCTCTGGATGGCTTGGATAAGTAAAAGCGTTCCAAAGTTATTACCACATGAAGTGACACATGTCAGATTTGCAAAATTAGGCCTGGTCTTGAATGGCAATTAAATATATAATTTAATCGTGTGCTGCTCTTGTATCTCGATCACAAATCCCTATGTTCGTGTTCGGCATAGTCATACTCTACTGCGGGTTGGTTTCTCACCTGATATAATCCCGTTAGCGGACCAGGCTTATATTAAACGAGAACTGGTGGCAGTCTACCGGGCTGAGAAAGCTCTGTTTCACTGAGGCAGTGAAAAGGCTCCCTCAGCTTGTCAGGGTTATGAGAGAGTGTGGAGTTACATGGAGGCAGCATGAATCATCCCCTCTCATTTCCCGGGCCTCCCTGTGCCTGAGTGGACTGGAGGCGTCTGTGTGAACTGTACCAAGCTGACGTGAGGTAGGCTGCGAGCTGCGACATTCGTCACAGGGATCATATGCAGTCATTTGTGTTTATGGCCAAATAAAATTTCATAGTCATTCAGTTAATAAAAATGTTTCTACAAACAAATTCTGAGTAGTCGAATGCTTTTGTCATACTCCCTTCTACCTGTCTAAATATATACAGTACAGACCAAAAGTTTGGACACACCTTCTCATTCAAAGAGTTTTCTGTATTTTCATGACTATGAAAATTGTAGATTCACACTGAAGGCATCAAAACTATGAATTAACACATGTAGAATTATATACTTAACAAAAAAGTGTGAACAACTGAAAATATGTCTTATATTCTAGGTTCTTCAAAGTAGCCACTTTTTGCTTTGATTACTGCTTTGCACACTCTTGGCATTCTCTTGATGAGCTTCAAGAGGTAGTCACCTGAAATGGTATTCCAACAGTCTTGAAGGAGTTCCCAGAGATGCTTAGCACTTGTTGGCCCTTTTGCCTTCACTCTGCGGTCCAGCTCACCCCAAACCATCTCGATTGGGTTCAGGTCTGGTGTCTGGCGTAGCACACCATCACTCTCCTTCTTGGTCAAATAGCCCTTACACAGCCTGGAGGTGTGTTTGGGGTCATTGTCCTGTTGATAAATAAATGATGGTCCAACTAAACACAAACCGGATGGAATAGCATGCCGCTGCAAGATGCTGTGGTAGCCATGCTGGTTCAGTATGCCTTCAATTTTGAATAAATCCCCAACAGTGTCACCAGCAAAGCACCCCCACACCATCACACCTCCTCCTCCATGCTTCACGGTGGGAACCAGGCATGTAGAGTCCATCCGTTCACCTTTTCTGCGTCGCACAAAGACACGGTGGTTGGAACCAAAGATCTCAAATTTGGACTCATCAGACCAAAGCACAGATTTCCACTGGTCTAATGTCCATTCCTTGTGTTCTTTAGCCCAAACAAGTCTCTTCTGCTTGTTGCCTGTCCTTAGCAGTGGTTTCCTAGCAGCTATTTTACCATGAAGGCCTGCTGCACACAGTCTCCTCTTAACAGTTGCTGTAGAGATGCGTCTGCTGCTAGAACTCTGTGTGGCATTGACCTGGTCTCTAATGTGAGCTGCTGTTAACCTGCGATTTCTGAGGCTGGTGACTCGGATTAACTTATCCTCCGCAGCAGAGGTGACTCTTGGTCTTCCTTTCCTGGGGCGGTCCTCATGTGAGCCAGTTTCTTTGTAGTGCTTAATGGTTTTTGTGACTGCACTTGGGGACACTTTCAAAGTTTTCCCAATTTTTCAGACTGACTGACCTTCATTTCTTAAAGTAATGATGGCCACTCGTTTTTCTTTACTTAGCTGCTTTTTTCTTACCATAATACAAATTCTAACAGTCTATTCAGTAGGACTATCAGCTGTGTATCCACCCGACTTCTGCCCAACACAACTCATGGTCCCAACCCCATTTATAAGGCAAGAAATCCCACTTATTAAACCTGACAGGGCACACCTGTGAAGTGAAAACCATTTCAGGTGACTACCTCTTGAAGCTCATCAAGAGAATGCCAAGAGTGTGCAAAGCAGTAATCAAAGCAAAAGGTGGCTATTTTGAAGAACCTAGAATATAAGACATATTTTCAGTTGTTTCACACTTTTTTTGTTAAGTATATAATTCCACATGTGTTAATTCATAGTTTTGATGCCTTCAGTGTGAATCTACAATTTTCATAGTCATGAAAATACAGAAAACTCTTTAAATGAGAAGGTGTGTTCAAACTATATATATATATATATATATATATATATATATATATATATATATATATATAATGTTTCTACACCTGTAATGAGGCATGTGATGTTACAGTACACACACCTTTGTTCTTGCAAGGTCTAATGTGGGTCCATGGATTGGTAAGCTATAGGCACTGTATTTGAGATTCATGTAATGTAGATCCCAAATATTGCAATGTGCATGAGGAGTAATGCTTGTACGTAAGTGTGAATGTAGCGCTGGACTATAATAGTGGTTGTAGCTCAGAATGAGGACAAAATAACTTGTGTACTCAACTTTTTATGTAGACTTGCTATTTGCAAACATTGTATTATATACTATATATGAATTAATAAGAGTGACCCAAAGTGCTTAAAGCTGTTACACATTTAGGATATTCTAACGTAGCTCTTGCCAATTTTTCAGTGGGTATTAAATATTTTAGCATATTAAATATTAACTGTTCATTATAATGTTCATCTATCTACCTTTTTTAGGGTCCTGTGTTAATTAACTACTTGCACAGATATGACCTGCGCACTGAAAGTGTAATTTAGAGGATATAATCATTCTTTAAAGCATTAAATGAAGGTTGACCCTGTACTCAAACTTCATTACTGTGCCCTCCAAGTTCAAAGGGAAATGAGGATAAATCTTTTGACCTAGCAGTGTGTATGCATTTCTTATTTTGCAAGCCCCAGAGAAGGTTTGATATATGGTAAACGTGTCTTTCATTTAGGTAGAAAAATATTAATGAATGAAAGTGATAAACATTTTTCATTTACATATACTTGGCATAACATTTATAGGCAAAAAATAGATGTGAGGATTATGATGACTGTGAACATAATGGTATAATTTATGGGATATTGGGATTGCAGATACATGCTTTTTACTTTTTTTATACAGTTTGTTAGACCTTCAAGTTGATTGTTCCTTAGAGATGAGCAAATTTCCCCAAATTTGTTTTGGGTCCAAATAAATTTGGTTCAAATCAAAAATATCCCAATTGCCCTAAAATTGTGTATGAATCTCTGGGGTTTCCTAGGGGTGTACTCAATTCCTTTCAACTCATTAATGCTCTTTAAAACAAATGCATTAGCAATGTCAAAGTGGCCATGCAATGTATGGCTATGGTAATGTTAAAGGGAATATTATTTATTAATATTTGGGCATGGATGGTAGCAGGTGGTAACAGCCTGGTTAGAAACACACTGCACTGTCAGATTTTTTGTAATAAAAATCTGCAACACCACAGCTGTCTGAACGGCCCCTAAAGGGATATAATGAAGGAACAGTCTCTGGGCAGACTGGGAACCATCTGAAGGTAGTCCTAGAATGTCATTCTCTCCAAGTTCATCATCTGGAGTTTCTAGCAGAAACGTAAAACAGTTCATAAGGTGCCAGGCTTCCTGGAACCATGTAAATCTCAGAGAAAAAGTCCATAAGGCACCAAATGGTACATTTGACTGTTTGGAAGAAAAATAAGCATCTGTACACTGCTGTATCTCTTCCATGATAAACCATACCTCCTCAGCTGCATCTAGCAACATCCAGCTAACCAGTACTCTGCTCTGAACTGATGAAGGGGAAAGAACCTTAAAACAGTGTTGTCTACAGAATGGGTCTCTGGTTTGGCTGGCAGGAGCTTATTTGCAGACTGCTTGTTTGTATTACATATTATTGTTTGTCATTGATTGTCATGTACTATATGATGTCTGATTTTTTAACTCCTTTAACGGGTTGTCCCACCCACACAACCCCTGTCCATATGGCTGGCGACTGTAGCAAGGAGATACAGGAGAGAGCTGGTCATGCATAGATGCAGCTTTCCCCTGCAAAAGTGTAGAAGCATTATGTAAAAAGATGTGCTTTTGCTTATATAGGTGTAGAGTACTGTTACCTTCTAAACATCAGAGCTAGTACCTCTATTGTCATAATGTGTCCAATGCATCTGAGACTCTTACATTCTCTGTTTATGACTTTGGGTACAATACTTGCCTTCATTGTGGAAAGATTACTAATCTTTAAATGATTTAGCCTTTTGTAGCCATGATCTCTGCTGCAAAGCAAAAAAATGTTTGCTTTATTACTCCAGGATTTGAGATGTCCAACAAAAGACATAGATTTGTGGTGCTTCAAAGGTTACAGAGACGACAGCCGTAACCATCAGTCAGATGACTGTAAAAATCTTCAAGCGCTTAGTTGTTAAATAAAGCACAGTGATTTCTTGTCTTGCAAGAAAAGACATATTGCAAGGAAATTCTCTTTAGAAGAAAGGCTTTCTCAGTCTCAGGTCTTCAGGAGGACTATCCTTCATGGCTGAGGGATAGTACTTTACAATGCTTAGAGGGAATAAACAGCTTTTAATGAAGTTGCATTGCCACATAATGGGTATCATAAAATTGGCTTCATAGTATGGGATCCCTGGATGGTTCTTAATATCGACTGAGTCGGAATATGTTTTGATAGAGCTGTAGAGGCAGTGGTGAAGAATACAAAGTCACCTTAAATTAAGGGATTGAAATAACTGGCAAATACAAAGAGCCGCACTTGGTGCAAAAGGAGCTTGCCTTTGGGGTGGTCTGTCAGACCTGGTTTGCAGGTAGCATTTTATCCTGAAGAACACAGGGTTTCATTGCAGCAAAACAGATGTTCATCTTGTCTCTCTATCGGCTGTTTGATGAGAAATTTATTGCTCTTCTGCTGGGATGAAGCTCCACTGCTGTGGGAGTCTATTATCCAGACCAGCTTCTGGAAAGGAGCCAGAAAAGCAATGTTTTGATGAAAGCTCCTGTTCTGTGGGCGCCACTAATAATGCATTGGCTAGACTCTTCTTATTGGACCATTGATTGCCCCTGATTTGATTTATTGATCAATACCCCTCAGATTTGGCGTCTGAGAAGCTGAACTAATCTTTAACCGCTGTGAAACATCTCTGGCTGGTGGAGAATTAGAACTGATAAGGAATGTATGAAAAGAATCTGAGCTTATCTTAATCACACAGTGCGTCTGCTCTGTCTTCAGCGGGGAGAGTATGTGTGTGCAGAACACAATCACCAGGCAGAACAGAACAGATCTATACATTGATGGAATTCAAAGCCTCCAGCATCGATTACCATTATAACAAACAGTGGTGCACAGAATGGCTGATTATTTTTAGACAAAGATTCTGTGCTCTCAGCAGCAATTTTGCTGATGCTGTCAATGTGTCAGATGTCTGCTGTTGATTGCAATTAGATGCAAAACAAAAAATATAAAACCATCTGCATCCACGCTATTATTTTAAACCTTTACAGAAACGCAGTTTTTTCATCTTTGCATCTCACAGCTTCTTCAAGTTCAAGTATCTTTCTCCTTCAGACTGCTTTATTTGGTGACATTCAGTCAATCCATCAATCACTCATTCCTTGCTGTCCTTGATTCTGTTGAACAGTTATTAACAGGATATTTTTCTGCTTTCTGCAGTGATTTCTGTGCATAAAGACAAGCACTGGCCTTCATATAGGATATTTTTGGGGCACCCATAAACAGTTTGCTTTTGGGTGCATTTGCCTCTATATTCAATCTACAAACCTTGTTGTGTTTGATAACTTGATAAAGCACTCCACATGCTGTAAATCATAAATGAAACATTAATAAAGGGCTGGTTTTTATCGGGACGTGTGCTGTGGACATTTTTTTTTTCCATGGATTGAACTTGCAATCCAGTAAGACCAAACAGTACTCTAAGACATGGACACAGACATTTAAAAACCCATGAGAACATGGTCAGCTCATGTTTTTGGTGTTTTTGTGTTTGTAGAAACCTTGCGCAAACAGCTGGTTAGTCAAAGTGGTCCATTGTGTTTCCCGCTGCCTATGTACACTGTACTGAGCTCCAGTGAGGGACCTTTCCTCTGGGGAACTGGTTCCCAGTCGCTTGAGAGCCTCATGTAGCTCATGGTCCAAACCTGTGTGACTCACCACAGGAGTCCTGAGTTGTGACCATGTAAACTGCCAACTGACAGATGTTATTGCAGACATATCCTAGTCAGAGGTGCTAATTTGGATAGCATAAAATTAGTGACAAATTTGAGACTGAGACATTACAGAAACTATCAATTGTTTTGAGATTATTCTTTTTTTAAATTTTTCTACCTTTACTATGTCTCTTGTCCCTTTTTAAATTGTATTTTGACATGAATACAAATGTAATATTGATGATAAAAAACACAACTATATTATTTTTTTATTATTATTTCTCAACTACAATTGATGAAATGCAATGCCATGATCTCCAGATTTACAATATAAGGCTACTTTCACATTTGCAGCAGCAGATTCCGACAAGCTGTTCCAGTCGGGAACAGCCTGCCATATACATGCTAACGCTAGTCCACCATGCCGACGGAAGTCTGCTCCAGCCCCATTCACTATAATTGGGGCAGGCCAAACAAGCTGAGAGGCGGCCAGACAAAAACTGCAGCATGCTGTAGCTTTTGTCCGGCCACCTCTTGGCATGTTTTCCGTGCTGCGGCTGGACCTCCGGCCCACCCCCATCATAGTGAAAGGAGCTGGAGCAGACTTCCGGCGGCATGGTGGGCTAATGTTAGCACAGATCCGACAGGCTGTTCCCCCATCGGAACAGCCTGCCAGACCCTGCTGCCGCCAGTGTGAAAGTAGTCTAACTATCTAATCTGACTATTGTCTTATTAACAAAAAAATACTGTATCTTTCTTAAATGCAGGATACTACATCTGGCGATACAAATTAGTCTTTTGTCGGCCAAACCCACCAATACACACTAATGTCGTGGGGAGCTGCTGACTCTCCCCCGACATCATCTGAAAATGAATATTTTCACCCAATTCTTTTGTTCTCCCGGGAGATAAGCCACCACCACAAGTGTCTAAGCAGCTTTCTATGAGATTTCCATAGAATATACATAAACATTAGACCGAGCCGAATGTATATGGGGAAGCCGGTAAGGAGTTGGGAGAGATAGCTGTCTTCCAAACAGCTATTAAATGTGTATGGCTAGCTTAAGGCACATTTATGCGCCAAAATTCCGTTTTTCTGTTCCGGTATCTTCTGCAGATGTGAATCTATGCTTAAAAACATCAATAGTTCGCAATCTTGGTCACAATAGTATAGTTTATTCACATGACCATGTCCAATTTTCCAACTGCAAAAAAAATGTTTCTGTGAAAAACACATAGCACAAGAAGAGATACAGCATGCATTCATTTTTTTTGTATTCCCTGAATTGGATGGGCAAGTGTGATCCGTAAGAATGGGCAAACATAGAACATGCACTAAGTTTCTCGAATCGGGGGCAAACAAGTCTATGAAAAAAACTGATGTCAATGTGCTGTCCTTTTTTAAAATGGACATCACACCGAAAAGAAAAGGGGCCATGTGTATAAGCCTTTAGTGGGTTATTAGTTAAACCCTACAGTTGTATTAGTAGGGTACTATATGACATTGTAGTCAAGTGATACTGTACGTTTTATCGCTTAACTGCAAACCAATATAAGCTTTCAAGATTGCTTAGGTCTTTCCTTCAGGCAATGAAATGATCATTTTCTTACTAAGACTCTGTTTACACTTTTACATTGCTTTTTAAATTTATATACTATTTTATCCATTCATAAATGACATTAGCAACAAAATGCAAACCTGGCCAGCCTATTATATATAATGATATATATCAGGATACGTTTTAAAAAGTATCATTGCATATCTACCACATATACAGTACCCAGCCATTGTGCCATTATAAACTATTATTCTCATACCATCTGGTGGACCTCCATTGAAAGAGGATAGATATCGCTCATTAATATCAATAATTGTTATCAATAGCAATCTTTGACCTTACTGGTGTGAAAAGGGTGAAATATGACCAAATATCAGATGACAATGGTCAATATTCTCCTTTTTCCCCTAGGTCGTGGGATTGTTCACAGCTTATACCAAAGCTACAGTATGGTGCCTTGTTATCACCAGGAATAACACACAACTCTGCAGATGTAACTAGGGATGAGCGAATTTCTTGAAAATTCGATTTGGCTGATTTGCCGAATTTTACAAAAAATTTGCTTTGTGACGAATTACTTCACCACGAAGCGCATTTTTTTGTAAGTAGTGGGTGCAATGACAGGGAGCTGCGATAGCGCCACCCCCGTCATTGTACCCCTCAGATGCCGCGTTCATACATGATCGCGGCGTCTGAGTGTAAAAACAGTGTAAAATAAACATTAAAAAATACATTAAATCAAACTTACCTCCTCCATTTGCTCGCGACGGGCCGGCCGCCGCCATCTTGCTTGAAGATCTGGAGCGAAATATCGCGCGGTGCGAGATTACGTCATCACGCCGGCCGGCATGGTGACGTCACACGTCACTACGCGCGGGATATTCAATCAAGATGGCGGCTGGTGGCTGGCGGCCCGTCGCGAGCAAGTGGAGGAGGTAAGTATGGATTTTTTTTTTTTTACACTTTCAGGATAAATCGATTCGCCGACACGAAGCACAAGGAAATTCGGCTTCTAGGCTAATCGAATTTATCCTGAAATTCGGATCGAATTCCACTTCGTGGGATTCGATTCGCTCATCTCTAGATGTAACATAAAAGACACCTTTACTCAACTACAATATCTAGGTACAACATATACAAATACTTTCAATATCATGGTCATATCAGTATACATACACCATGTAACTGGCCTATAGTCTAACAATATAGACAAAAGATACTTAGCCTTAGAATGTATGTTCGTCCTCCATCTAAGACCTCACAGGAAGCTGGTCTCTTCTGGCATGCCCCAGTGGCCAGGTATATTAACACCTGCCTCCCCCAATTCCTTGTACCTGTGATGTAAGCACAGGAAGGGGCAGTCAAGACTATGAAATCACATGGCAAAGTGATGTTAGTCACTCAACCATGTGTCCAATTTAAATATGAAAACAGGACTGAATCTCAGCCCTGTAACACCATCTCATTATCTCTTTCTAAACAAAGTGATTCCTAGAATGAGCAAAACTAATATTCAAATACCTGATGGCTAGGAATACTACATTTTCCTAGTACTAGAATTGTACTGTACATATGATGGTTTGCTTACAGAGTATAAACCATTTTATTGTGCTACAACTACTACACATTTCTCTCTTGATAAAACAATCTTACATATAGTTTGGTATGGATTTTGAACTGTTTAGATAATAGTTTTAATATGTTCATAAATGGTCATTAACTTTCCACACAACTTTGCATAAATACATGCGATCACAAGAAACTTTGTTAGGCTACTTTCACACTTGCGTTGTAAGGATCCGTTTGTGAGATCCGTCACAGGCTCTCATAAACAGTCCAAAACTGATCAGTTTTGTCCTAATGCATTCTGAATGGAAAAGGATCCGTTCAGAATGCATCAGTTTTGCTTCAGTTCAGTTAGCATTCCGTTTTGGAGGCGGACACTAAAACGCTGCTTGCTGCGTTTTGGTGTCCGCATGAAGAAACTGATCCAAACAATGTAAGTCAATGGGGACAGATCCGTTTTCTCAGACACAATAGAAAACGGATCCCCCCCCCCCATTGACTTTCAATGGAGTTCATGACGGATCCGTCTTGGCTATTTAAAAGATAATACAACCGGATCCATTCAGAATGGATGCATATGGTTGTACTATCATGACGGAAGCATTTTTGCTGATCCATGACGGATCCAGCAAAAACGCTGGTGTGAAAGTAGCCTAATATGTCTTATCAGTGAGAAATGTTTAGTTCTTATGTCATCTTGCTAATTGCTTTTCTCTTTAAAAAATGCTTTAAATTCGTACAAGAAGAGAGGACCATATTACACATGTCAATACAATGTCTATGGGGAGGAGTGAGCAGGAGCTGAGGGGACAGGCACAGCAAAAAAAATGCCGCTGCTAAATAGGAATCTTATATCTTAGCACAAGTGCTTTGTTCGTGGCCATATAGGTCAGTCCTTCCTAATGTTGTCCATGATCCTGGGGCTGTTTTCAAGTGAGTAAAAGAAATTTAGGAAGCAGATTCTCCTCCACTTTTTCTGTGCAGTGAATGGAAGCTGGTCTTCACCCACCATCCATGGGAGAACTGTAAACAAGACTTTTTACACCCAGTATCAGCATCTCAACCAGCCTGTATCCATATAAAAATGGGTAGATCATTTAACAATCTACCCAGTATATTATTATAGATCCATCATGTGGCTGAGATGACTTCTAGGCACAGAGGCAGGCCAGTCAGTATCTTCTTTCCTCAGAGACCCACCTTGGCGAAGCTCTTGCAGTAATCCTCATAATCAATCATCTTGAGCATATTATTACTGCCTACTGTGTGACCAGGTAGTATTTGCATGTAGCTGTACAGTGGGCCACCAGAACAAATTTTACTAGTGGGCCTAGGCAGCCTATGCCAATAGGTATACCCATTTAATTTTTAAAAACTGTCCATTAAAAGGGTTTGACAAGTTTTTTATATTGATGACCTATCCTGAAGAAAGGTCATCAGTATCTGATCAGAAGGGGTCCGACACCCAGGAACCCTGCTAATAAGCAATTTGAGGAGGCTGTGGTGCTCCAGTGAGCGCTGAGGCCTTCTTGCATATTGTCAAGCACAGTGCTTGGTATCGCAGCTCAGCCCAATTCTTCACTTGAATGGGACTAAGTTGCGACTAGGCTAAGTGAACAATGAACGTGACATTACTGGCCTATGTTAAGCTGTGAGGAGGCCACAGCGCTCACTGTAGCACCGCAGCCTTTCACACGAGTGTCACGGATTAGGTCCGGATGTGTTCAGGGAAACTCGCACCATTTTGCAAGCAAGTTCAGTCCGTTTTCTCTGCGATTGCGTTCAGTTGTTCAGTTTTTTTCCGCGCTAGTGCGATGCGTTTTGATGCGTTTTTCACGCGCGTGATAAAAAACTGAAGGTTTATAAACAACATCTCTTAGCAATCATCAGTGAAAAACGCATTGCATCCGCACTTAATTGCGGATGCAATGCGTTTTTCATGCAGCCCCATTCACTTCTATGGGGCCAGGGCTGCGTGATAAACGCAGAATAGATGCGTGAAAAAAACGCTCATGTACACAGACCCATTGAAATGAATGGGTCAGGGTTCAGTGCGGGTGCTATGCGTTCATGTCACGCATTGCACCCGAAAACTCGCTCGTGTGAAAGGGGCCTTAGTTGTCATTTATAGAGCAAATGTATAATATAGTGTAGTTCATCTTATTCTTAATTTTCAATGCAGTTCTCCTCTAGTACTTAGCTGGCTCTATTCCCAACTCTGTCAGGATTTTCCATCTGTAGATTCTGTCTTATTTAGCAAAAGGGCAAACACCATGATGGGACCGCAGTGGACCCCATTAGAAGTCAATGGAGTTAGCAAGGTGCCATGGGTATCCATCTGACATGCTTGGGCAGTGCATGGAACACTTCCCACCACTGTGGTGGCTTGGAAAACTGAAGTGCACATAGGGATAAATGCTCTTCATCTCCTGTCCATTCACCTCACCTCGGGCCGCATATTACCTTTAGAATACCACCAGGGTATGTGCAGTAGCCTTGCAACTGTACTACTGAGCTAGTGCTACTTCATTAGCAGCATCGGGATCGCACAGGCAAGTGGTTCAATTATGTCATCAAAGGGCTATCAATCAGGACAGAAGTAGCTCCCCCAAATGATGCAGAAGTTCAGCGCTGCAGACCAGCGGCAGCCTTGAACTGGTGAGATGGGACAACCCCTTTAATGATGATCAAAATAAAATAATAGCAAACATTAATTATGTCATATAGCCTGCATATTCCTGAAGGGCAAGACAGCCTGATAAAGAGAATGTTCACCTTTAAAGGGAACGTGTTATCAAAATTCACAATAAGTGATATAACAGCTTATCTTTTCCTTCCTGACCTCTACACAGGTCATAGAGCAGGCCAAATTATTGCTATTTTTCTGTGGTCATACAGGATATCATTTATTAAGAGGGACACTCCTCTTAAATGGCTTATTAAGAAGATTTATGACAACTCTGAAGGACTATGGCACATCTTAGATTACTTCAATTGGACATAATTATACTAGCAACACCAGTTGTATTAGTCACATTTGGCTGTGGTGTGTCTTGAGGTTGCTTTGGAAAACTTGAGACGGTAGAGAGTAAAATGAACCCAGTAATCGCATGCCTATGTTGAGGAAAACCTGCTGCAGTCTGCAAGAAACCTGCAACATGTGAAAACATTTATTTCCCACCCAAATTATACAGTCAAATGTATAAAGGAATAGTCTAAAGAGTGCAATGTTAATTTCATGGGGTGACCTAATTGGAGTCTAGACATCAATGCACATGAGGATTTGCGGTTGCTACAGAGGTCACCAGCCCTAAGGTCACATTGGGCAAATCCATTCACCAAGTTTAAGATTCAGTTTTGATGAATTTAAAAGGATAATAGACAAATCAATTTTCCAAATTGTATTGTATTGACTGGCAAATCTGGTGAACTGGCCAGTCAATCGTAACAATTGCTTCTCCATTTTAGCTTAATATTATTAGCAATTATCTTTCTACACAAACAGGCAACAGTTCCCTTTAAAGGGTCTTGCTGGCAAACAGCCCATATCCCTCCAATATACAGGAAAGCCTAGGTGTTTTGCTTCTTTTTACACAGATTAGCTGTACATATTTTCCAATAACCATCATCCAATTCACATTGGTCTTACTTGTCAAGTTTACCGTATCCCATTAGTGTCTCTGTAGAATGTGTTCATTAACAAAGACGGATAATCATATATGGAACTGGTAGCAGCATGTATTATTTCCTGCATTCTGCTCGTGCCAATTGTTTGATATAAGAAACTGCCGACTTGTCTCTCTGTTCTCTCCCTGGGGTCATCTTACATTAGTAGTCTAATGCAGCCAATTATATCTGGAATATTGGTCCTTGTTTTAGCCTCCTTACAACAGGCATCATGATCCTGAGAGCGATACAAAGTGGATGCACGTGATCTGCTTTGATCTTCACCACTAATTGCTAATGTCCCAATTAGGTTACATTAAACTGCAGACAGATGTGTGAGGCCGTTGTATGCTGCCTAATGGTCGGCCATAACAATACACCGCTGTTTTAGCCTACACTTCTCTGGAACCACACAGACACCCTCCAGAAAAGCCTTTCAGCGATCTGGTCTGTACTGTAACTGTAACAGAGTCTGGACTGTAATTGAATATGTGGTTAAATAGTGTGATCAAGCAAAACAGGTTTACAGTAAATTTCCATTGTTTCTCTTTCGGGTCTTCAGAAGTGTTACTTATATTTTTTATTTTTCCAATTCCCAAGATAATATTTTCGATATTCACATAGGGAATGCATTTGAGGATAGAAAGAGTCCATAGCAAAAATGTATATAGCTAAATTCAGAACATGCAGTGGCTGAAAAGGCCAGCACTCCAAAGCTGCAGGTATAAAAGGGGTCGTGTGACTTCAGCAAATGGCATTTATCTTGTAGAGAAAGTTAATACAAGGCACTTACTAATGTATTGTGATTGTAAATATTGCCTCTTTTGATGTCTGGATTCATTTTTCCATCACAAATTGTTATGACCACCGCTCCAGTGCAGATACGCGCTGACCGGTGCATGCATGCCTTAGTGCGCTCCCACAGTCCCGGCCATCAGAGAGGCCGGTGCTTTTTCCTATAATGTGCAAGCACGACCACCGCTGCTGGATTGTAAGGTGGTCGTAACCCCTGAAACGAGCAGTGTATAGTGTGATGGAAAAATGAATTCAGTCAGCAAAGGAGGCAATATGGACAATCACAATACATTAGTAAGTGCCTTGTATTCACTTTATCTACAAGATAAATGCCATTTGCTGAAGTGAGACAACCCTAGTGTCGGACTGGAGTGCCTAGGGCCCACTAGCAAAATTCATTTTGGGGGCCTACTGTAAAACTACATGTAAATATTACCTGCTCACACAGTGGCAGCAGTGGCAAGACACTACAAGAAGATGGATCAGGGGGGTCCTTGTAGTGACTTTGAGAATACTGGCTGGCCTTCCTCTATGTCTAGAAGTCTTCCCCGCCACCCGATGTTTGTATAATAATAAACCGACTAGTTTGTTAAATAATATACTCAGTTTTTATGTATGTAGTACAGTCGGTCTACTGTGCCATGTGCCACTTGTGCAGGGGATGGGGGACTAAGGGCCCACCTTACTCAAGGGTCCACTAGGGGATTCACTTGTTCCCCTGTGGGCCAGTCCCAGCCCAGACAACCCCTTTAATAGATAAGAAAGGAAATGTTTAAAGATCCTATTTTTTTCCAAGTTGCTTATCACAAAACTGGGGCTTCGGTTCACTTCAAGCCCTCTTTGGACTGCTGTCTCCAAGGCAAACACTGCAGCTGCCAGCATTAGCAGTAAAATTAGCTTTGCAGACTTCAATCGAGAAGGCTGAAGGTCAGCTGAAGCCCCACTTTTGTGGGAAGCAACCTGAAAGAACAAATAGATCTTCCTATATTTAGTGCAAAAGCTAAAATGGTCTTACGGGGAAATATGAGCAGGGTGATGGCAGCCGTGAGGGAGGAGTCACTTATTGCTGCAGCTACCTATCTTTTCTTCAGTGTACATATACTTATATGTTATCGAAATGCAGCAAAAGTGAGCTGAACCACATCTTGTGTCAAAGCGTTTTCGTGGCATTGCTGTGGAGTGGCTCAGACAGGGCACGGCTCAGCTACACAATAACTATATTTTGTATCTGGCCACTTTTAGCACTATTTATGTAAGTATATTGTGCACTGTTTATCTGGACACTGTAGCCTAGATTTACTAATGCTATAGATTAGTTTCTAGATTAGTTTCTAGACCTGCGCCATATTTACACAGATTTACAGAGGGGGTGTAACTCTTGAAACGTTGCAGATAGCGAGTGCGGTATGCTGCCCGGAACGCTTGTGATTATGGACCTTAATACATCAGCTGGGTGCACAAGCAAGCTTAAAGCAAGGGAATGCATGGAGAAACAGGCGAGCATGGACTTACATGGATTTACTCTACCAATGTAAGGATTTGATATATACTCTATGATGTATGCGTTCTTTGCACAAAATGACACCAATAAAGGGTGGATTGAAGATATATTTACGAGTGTGAATGCAGCTATTGAATTGGTTGTGACTTGTCAGGTGGTGGAACTCAGAGCTGTGTTCTGAATGTAACCTGCGCATTTTGTGAACTGACTTTATTGACTATCATCAGGATAAGTCATCGATATCTGATTGGCGGAAGTCCAAAATCCTGCATCCCCGCCAATTAGCTGGTCCCAAGCAGGGGCGGACTAGGAATTTAAAGCAGCCCAGGAAAAAATACTAAAAGTGGCCCAGTTTTGTAGTCAGGTCCAAATTTATGGAAGGCAGGGCCAGCAATACCATATTGTGGCACATTATACCACCCCAACAGAGCCAAATACCACTGTCCATCACAAAATACATCCCCAAAAACTTCCACTGGCCGGCCGTGAGCAGGGCTCAGGTGGCCCCCTAGACATTGGCCCACCAGGAAATTTCCTTGTAAGGTCTATGGCCAATCTGCCCTTGGTCCCAAGTAGCTCCAGAGCTGGAACTACACATCGCCGTCCAGCGAGCAGCGTTGAAGGAACTAGCTTTGAACACTATACAATAAATTAAACTATATAGTTCTAGTGTCAACTTCTGGCACTGGAACTACTGCAGAAAAATTGATTAAAATTAAAATCCTCTAATACCCCTTTAAAATCCTCTAAGCCAACAATACAAGATGGCATGCATGGTTACTAAACACTCCCATTTACAGTGTTTCCCAGTTATTGAGGCATACTATATAGGGAGTCTCTCTTATTGTAGTCTTTTGGTGGTGTTTGGGGGTTTATAGTGTTTTTTATCAAAAAGTTATAGACATGGTGTTTTTTTCTAGCATGTTTCTCCTTCTTCTCTATAGGTCTTGAAAAATGCCAGAAAAAAACATATTATAAATGAAACAAAAAAAAACACCAAACCACTTGTAAAAAACACAAATGTGTACATAAAGGAGGCCTAGAACTTGTTTAGAATTAGATCAGTTTGCCCAATCCAGTATCATGGGACATTTTTCTAGCATCCATGGTGGCACGACTTGTACAGCCCTGGTATAGCAGGAACCCACACATATCTGAAATGCCAATTGACAGACATTTCTGCATTGATAGACAACTCTTCATTACTCTTGAATGCAAAACATCTCGGCAGTTAATTAAGGAGATTGCTTTCATTGAATTATCTCTGGCCTCAGGTATTGGGAAAAATGTCTTGTTGTAATATATGAAGCCTGCAATTTATAGTATTCCCATATTTGCCAAAAGTCTATATTTTCAGTTCTGTGTGAAGCAGGCCATATTGTTGCCATGATATTACAAGTAAATACAATCTTGTGGTAAATGTTTCCATATCTGGACCTTGTATAAATGGTAATATTATAATTAGGTTTGATCAGGGTCCTACCTCTGGTATCCTCAGGGTACAACCACACCTTCAATACCACTCTTGACCACAGCCAGCCGCACCCCGAATGGGTCACGAACGCACCAGGTAGTTGTACCCTAAGGCCCCTTTCACCCGAGCGTGACGGATTAAGTCCGGATGCGTTCAGGGTGCGTTCAGGAAAACTCGCACCATTTTGCACACAAGTTCAGTCAGTTTTGTCTGCGATTGCATTCAGTTGTTCAGTTTTTTTCCATGCAGGTGCAATGCGTTTTGATGCGTTTTTCACGCGTGTGAAAGGAGCCTAAATATTGCTGGTAACGAGGGGCTCTTAGTCCCCACCCTTAGGGCTCATTCACATGACCGTAAGGGCTCCGTGTGGGTGCTGTGGAGCGCAAATAACAGTTCGCAATGCACGGGCACTGGCCATGTGAATCCTGTATTGTGGTGCGGACCCAATGACTTGAATGAGTCCGCGCTCCACAAAATACGGCCAAAGGTAGGACATGTCCTGTATTTTGCGGTGTGGAGGCACAGACCCAAAAGCCCACAGAAGCGCTTCCAAGTGTTTCCATGGGCTTCCGATCTGTGCCTCTGCTCCGGAAACATAGGGCATGTCCTATTTTTTGCCATATTTTGCAGATCGCGTATCTATTCAAGTCAGTGAGTCCACATCTGTGGCCCTTACAGTTGTGTGAATGGGCCCTTAACTGAGGAGTAAGACAGACCTATCCATGGCAATGTGTTTGGTCATGAGTAAGGACACAGAAGCTGTCCGAAACACGTGGGCATTGTCTGCAATGACTTGTATATATGGATTTTCTTGAATAAAGCCATGATTTATGGATTCTGAGATGCTGGACTGGCTTCTGCTTCAGCCTTGAATAGGGCTGTTGGAAATGAACACATAGTAATTTGATTTCCCATAAGCCATATTTTCTTCAATACAAGTAGCACTCCTTATACTAATCATTTTTGGTACTGCATTCTAGCCATTCCCTTCAATGTCCACCTCTGAACCCTTTTCAGCTCAAAACTAGAGCCCAAAACTATAAAATATTCAATGTAATTAGATAGATGTAAAACATATAGCCATAAAAATAGCAGAAAAGTACAACTTCCCTACAGAAAAGTAAGGGTACCGGCCGTGTGCACACCGTACCACGGATGCAGACCCATTCACTTGAATGGGTCGACAGTATGGATGATACAGTGTGGAAGCATGTGGAGCTACGGAGTGCTTCCGTGGCAGTTCGGTCCATGCCTCCACATCGCAAAAAAATATTGTTCTATTTGGTGCAATTATTAAAAGGAATGGGTCAACAAGATCTTGGACCATTATCTACAGTAATACATGAGTGGTACTACAGATAAGGAGTCCAAATCACTATTTTTTATTTTCCTACTGCCTCTGGTTCCCCCACTGTCAGTGCTCAAAGCAGCACGGAAAAACATTGCCTGGACTGTGGTACATGTGCACAGGAGTCCTCTCCATTAGGGCTTATGCACACAAAAGTGTACCACCCTTTCCGTGCATTGGGGACTGCAAATTGCAGTCCCTGATGCACAGACACCATCCGTGTGGCTGGAGCAGACAAATGTAGGCCCTTTCAATTGAATGGGCCCGTCGGCACCGCAAAAAAATAAAACCGCGAAGGCACGTTGAAATGCCACGGAACCACTCTGTAGTGCTTCAGTGGCCTTCTGATCTGTGCCTCCTCACCGTATCATACCAATTCAAGTGAAGGGGTCCGCATCCGTGATACGTTGTGCACATGGCCGGTGCCCATATACTGCAGACCCCCTGTTTGCGGGCCCGCAATATGGGCACTGACCAACAACGGTCATGTGCATGAGCCCTTATTTTAGTGCGACACAGCAGTCCAGACTGTGTATTTCAGCTTTGAGTACTGACAGCAGGAGAATGTGGGGCAGTGGAAAAATAAAAGAAATTGTGATCTGGACGCCTTATCGGCAGTACTACTCATGTAGTACTTCACCTAATAGTACAAGATTGTGCTCCCTTTAAAGCCAGATTCTAGAGAGACCAAAATATGAATAAATGACCAAAATGCAATGGCTGTGAAGGAGAAAGTCTGTACTGTGTGGACTTGGCCTTGTACATCTTCACCCGGGCTGGTCACACAAGACAGTTTTGATGTTCTTTTTTTTAATGCCAAAACTGGTAGTGGATCAAAAGAACCAGTAGCATTTCATTAGTCTTTCCTTCATATATCTCCTCTTTCTAGGACCCATTCCTGGTTTTGGCTAAAGGTAAAAATTTCAAAAACGGCACCAAACAGCCCTGTGTGAACCTGATGTAAAAGTCGTAACCATCAATTGGTCCTGGCACCTTAATTGCACTTGTCTCGCAGTCTCTATGCGGCTGGCACAGTCTGGAGATTTTGCTCTCGGACATTTTATAGAAATATCCCTATCCTATTTGTGAGCGGCTGATCAAAGTGATCTGGGCAGGGCTCTTGGAAGCTATCCTGGTATCTAAGAGCATTACTTGCACTTACAGTGAACTGCTTATGATTTAATCTACAGTGCTCCGAGGTCAGCCTGCTGTATGTGGGCACGTTCATTTTCCCATATTGTGCCGAAATTAAAAAGCCATATATATGTTTAACTGCCTTATTTATGAACACTTAAGCATAAGTAAGTCTAGCCTGGATCCATTCCCTCCTGTTGATATATATTAGCTGGCAGCAAAGCTTCCTTTACATTAAATCCCTGAGAACACGTTATTGCATCCCGCAATGCTTCAGAAAAGTTACTGGTGAACTAAGGCCCTTGAAACCCTTTGAAAGAAACTTTACTGAGGGATATTGATTATAGCTGCTTCTCATTATCTAAAAGCTGTCCTGATTTTGCATTGAATACATACTTTTCTTCCTTAAATAATTCATGCTTTGTAGTCGATATTGCGGCTGTGTCTACGAATTGGAAGTTTGCGAACATGGACATGATGTGGGTTATGTATGATATTAAAAATAAAAAAAAAACCTTCCCTTTCTTGTTGCAGAAAGAACTGAACTCCCTCGCATCGGAGCTGGCTGCGCGGCAGGAAGAGAGCGAGCATTCCCACAAGCGTCTTATTGAACTCAGCCGGGAGTTCAAGAAGAATGTCCCAGAGGTATGGTATATTATACTACGAGTCTCGCTTAACCTACTGTCTGCACATACAATTTGTTTGGAGGTTCAAAAATGTGAAATACCTTTTTGGTTCAAGTTAAAATAGTCCTGGGGGAGAGTGTGCATATTTACATTGACTGCTACATTTTAGGAAATTGATATCCTGTAAAGTGTCATGTTGCTTTTTACGGTATATTGCATTTGTATCGTGTTATGGCTGCATATAAAAGCGATATAAAATAGACAAAGGTAGGGACCAAGGAGGTCTGGTGCACATTGCGGTGCAAAAGTTATTTTTTCTCACTCACACCAGGTCTAAAAAAGTAGGCATGGGGAAGCGGTCTTACATTTTGAGTGGCGGTGGATACGCCGAGTGTATGTAGAGGCCAACACATCACTGTAGGGATGTGCCATTTTTGCAAACTTGACCACTAAGGCCAATGATTGGCTGCGGTTGATTTGTGAGCAAGAATGGGTCCCACTTTTACCGGTCCACCATGCACCACCGGGAGCTAGTGTTGAGCGTGAAGCTGAATGTCCTCACACTTCATGGTAATGAATATATTATTCCTGAAATGGCGGTAAAAAAAATAATTTACCTCATCCATTTGTTCGCGAAGAAGCCATTGTGGCCATCTTGATTCAAAATCTCGCGCAGAGTGATAAGTAACGTCACCATGTTACCATGCTGGCTGGGGACGGTGACATCATCAGTGCTGACATCACCACGCCCAGCCAGCGTGATGACGTCATCACGTCACCGACGTGAGATTTCGCACAGTGTCTTGAATCAAGATGGCCGCAATGCCCTCTCCGTGATCAAATGGATAAGGTGAGTATGTTTTTTTTTTTTAATTAACCGGATTAACCCTTGAAAGACATTAATTTTAATCTCTGATGCCGCGATCAACAATTAAAGCCGCATCTGAGGGGTTCAATGACGGGGGGCGGTGCAATCACCCTTTCTCATCATTATTCTTGCTACATACAAAGAAATGTACTTACATGACAAAGCAATTCATCACAAATCGAATTTCTTTGTGAAATTCGGCAAAGCAGCCAAATTGAATTTTTCTGAAATTCGCTCATCACTACACTACACTATTCGCTCATCTCAGCACTAGAACCAAGGTAGTTCTGAAAGGTTAATAATGGTTATTTTACATTTTTTGTAACTCGCTGCTGCCTGCCATTAGTTTTGTCATCAGGCCGTACAACCCCTTTGGCTACAAAGGAAAAATGTAGCATATTGAGGACAGTGCCCACTTTATCTGTAAATGTGGTATTGGAGGCTGGAAAGCTATATAGTGAATTCAATAGCCAGATGGCTTGTGGGGAAATGTACTCTACTCATATCTTAAAGTGTAGTCTACTTTACTCTTATAGCAACATCTTTATTTTATTTTTAGGAAATTCGAGAAGTTGTGGCTCCAGTTTTGAAGAGCTTTCAAGCTGAGGTAAGAATACATTGAGCTTTGTTTTCTCTATATCAGTAATACAACTAGTTAATATCAGCATTTAGACAAATTATTACTGCTAAAACTTTAGGGGTAGTGATCTTCACTGCCCTGATGCTGTCCGATCAGCACGGATGGTGTCAGAGCAGTGAAGAACACTATCCCTTGAGCATTGAGTGCCATGGACCAGCCCTTGGCCACACACAGCAAACTATGGAATATTGGACGGCAGAACTACCAGCCCTGAAAATATGGAAACATGGTGGTGGGGGTGGGGGCACAGGACATAGGTCTGGATAGGCCCTCAATCTGATATCTTGGAAAACTGATTTAATGAAATGCCTCATGGTAGAATTTTCTGTACAAAGAAATTTTATAGTAAGTTTTATTTCATTCATAAAGCTAATATAGTTATGATGATTTTACTTCTGATTATTTTCTAGTACAGCATCTTTATATCTGTGCTCGTAAATTGTCACTGAGTTTTAAAAAAAATAAAAAAAGTTTGATACATCATGGTTTTGATTGGTGGGGGTCTGAGAGCTGAGACCTCAACCGATCGCTAGAAAGAGGAGAGAGGAGCGCTCACACAGCCTCAGCGCTGCCTCACATTGAGATGTATGAGAGGCAGAAAGAACGCGGGCGCAGGTTTTCGATTGAATTTCGGCGTGACTGTCCTTGCCAAAATTCTGTTGTAAAAGCCATCATGTCTACGTTCACTAATACAAAACATTAGAAAAGCCAGTAGGAGGCTGTTCTGGTGTGATGGACAATGCAGATCATTGGCGTTGTGTCAACATTTTGCTAAATTTATACCTGATGATATCAAGCTCTCATGGCTGCTCAAACAAATACATGTTTATGGATGTTTAACACTGCAGTAATGGCGTATTTAAAGTCTAAAACTGAGTATGAGTCCTTTTACACAGTTATATGACTAGCGTAGTTATAATATGCAATAAATCAAATAAATAAATCAAAATGGTTGATGTAATAAAAGAATATTTTACATCGATCTTTTAAGATATTTTAAAACTCTGATTGAAACTAAGGAATTTACCAAGATCTAAATAGCCTACTACGTGTCGGATAGAATTATCTGGATTGAAAGAAGCAGAGTAGAAAATGCTGTATTCTCAGCATGACACTAATAGAAGTCCTTGGATATGTGGAGCCATTAGCACACAGATCCCAGTGTTTGCACTGACACACAAGCTCACCAAGTCGCCCTTTTCCTTTTACCCGGATTGTCAAAATAAAGAAGTGTGTATTTTTCTTGGCATTGAAGAAAAGAACATTCTGCATCTGTATAATTGACAGAATAAATGAAGTCTGCTTGAAATGGACAAACTTTGAATATCCTTGCATAGAAAAACCAGAGCAAGACGCGAGCCCAGCTAATTACAAAAGTTGCTTTACAAAAGATAATTCAAAGCAATAATTTAGCAAACATAATCAAATAGCACAGATGGGAATTTTGATGAATGGTTTGCAACATGCAATTAGCAGCTCTTGCTGTTACATATCATTAACCCCCAGAGCACAGAAATTATTTTCTCATTATTAGCTGAAAAGGTAAAATTAAGCTGACTAGACTGTAAAGGAAAAAAGTACAATTAATTACCTCTATTTATTATAATCATTATTTTAAATATACTTTTTTTCTAGTCTGATACATGGCTGAAAACATCAGAATTACAGGTTTTGTTATGTTAATTCACTGATGAAACTTTTAGAAAATGCCCAGAAGAAATATAAAAAGGGTCGTTTTCCCAGTGTGAATATGTTGCTTTTTATTTGCTTGATAATTGCATAATGCCATTAAATCTGCTCCTTTAATAGTTCTAAAGACATTTTCCAAAACTTTTTAGCTGATGACCTATCCTCTGGATTGGTCATCAGTATCTGAACGGTGGGGGTCTGACACCCGGGACCCCCACCGATCAGTTGTTTGAGAAGGCACCGGCGCTACTGTCAGTGCTGCGGCCTTCTTGCAGCTTACCAAGCACAGCATAGTACATTGTATAGCGGCTGTGCTTGGTTTTGCAGCTCAGGTCCATTCACTTCAATGGGACTGAGCTGTGCCTGGTCCACGTGACCAATGAATGTATCATCACTGGTCTAGGGTAAGCTGTGAGAAGGCTGCGGTGTTCGCAGGAGTGGCAGGTCTTTCTCAAACAGTTGATCAGTGGGGGTCCCGGGTGTCGGACCCTCACTGATTATATACTGATGACTTATCAAGAGGATAGGTCGATCACTCGATGAGCAAGCAAAATGCTTGTTCATAAGGTGGAATGATCTTTGGTTTGGTCACCTTAATCATCATTTGTGAGCAGCAGATCGTGCTTTGTAAACACCTATCTGCTGCCAGAAACAATGGGGGACATTTATCAATGTTTTTACGACACAATTGTGGCATAAAAAATGCTCACATTATGGCACACGGCATCTGAGCACCATAATTTGCAACTTTTTGAGCTTCTCTACACTTTTCAGAAGTGCAGAGAAAAAGGGGAGTGGATTAACGCAAGTGGCATGGTTTTGCGCCATAGACCCATTTACTATAACTTTCGCCAGAAAGTGGCGGAAGTTATAGCTGAAGTCTATCCAGTTTTTGGTGCACGGCAGGGCAGAAGCCTCTGAACAAATCAGGTGCATCTCACGCAGGGCATTATCCTGGCAGTTCCCCTCGTTTTCACCCTTCAACACCTGAACGAGGATCTGGACTTTGCAGCAGTGAAACTACCAGACCATCTTCTGGAGTACTCTTTATATGATCGATAGCTTAACCACGAGGGGTCAGAGACATCGCTGCACCAAGAGGTCAGACAGAATCTTAGTCAGGAAAAGGCTGAGATCAGGGCAGACAGAGTACATACAATTCAGAAAACGGTCTGAGGGCAAGCGGCAAAGGGTGAATACGGAGGTCAGGCACAGGTCAAGTCAGGCTGTAGAGTCGGTACATGGATTGACAACAGAGACGGCACACCTTCACAGGAACTATGCAAGCTATGGAACCTATTAGTCAAGCAGCATCCAACAGGGGGAGATGTCTTAAGTACCCCAGATTTGCCATTAGCTTTTCAAAAGACGGAGGATGTGAGTATGTTCAGATGCCCTACAGGCAGCGACTTGCTGGCAAGCAGGCTGCGGCCAGCATCAGTCTGGCCCACTGTAGGACCACAGGATATTTCGTTAGGTCTACTGACATTGTCATCAGACCTTGCTGATTTCAGTGCCACATTGCCTCTTTACTCTGCCTCTGCAATAAAGTGATGGGGATCTGGCTGGTTTCCAGCATAAATGCCATCTTTCGAGCGGACAAAAAAATACGGCAAAAAATACAGCCGAAAGCAGGTATTTATGCTGGAAATCAGCCGAATCCCTGACGGATCCTATTATAGTTAATGGTAATCCAGCCATATGCGTCAGTATCCAGCAATGCTGGTTTCGGTAAACTCCTGTAGTCTGTTCCTCTGCTGGTGCTCCTGTGAGCTCTGCATTCCTCCTGTGAGCTCTTACCTCACATATCAGTACACTGCTGTGTATACTATATCTGTATATACTGCATGTATTATAAAAGTATAATAGATGCAGTGGGTACAGATATATATTATACACAGCAGTGTACTGATATGTGAGGTATAATAGATGCGCTATGTACAGATATATAGTATACTCATGTGTACTCATATTTGGAATACAAGGTGTAATTTTTACCTAGTACCGCACATATCAGTACACTGCTGTATATACTATGTATCTGTACACACTGCATCTATTATACCTCTTACTACGTTACCATCAGCAACATGTGACTGATGATGTCACACCTTCTGTTACCCACTGCATTCTAGCTTCTACTGAGTATTATTATACAGTTTGTATACACTGTACTCAGGGGGCACATATAAGAGGCACTATACATAAATGGGGGGGAAAAGAAGAGGCACTATACATGAAGGGGCACATAGAAGAGGTACTATACATAAAGGGGCACATAGAAGAGGCACTATACATGAAGGGGCACATTTGACTTATTAGTTTGGTTCTGTTGCTATATTTGTTGTTGATTTTGTTGCTGTATTTGACATCTAGGCTTGGTTCTGGTGCTGTATTCATGCGATGAACTTGGTTCTGATGCTTTATTCATGCAGTGATCTTGGATAATGCTCTGTATTTGTTTGTTAAACATTCATCTGATGCTATACTCCGAACTCATACCAAATATTCACATTTGCGTTCGGGCCACTGTCACAGATTCTGTCAAAAAGACCGGACACAAGTCCTGCATGCAAACTTTTTTGTCCAGTAATGGAGCAGCATCCTGAGAAGACCCCATTATAGTCAATGGAGTCTCTTCTGCTCTGGAGGTGGTAAATCTTGTCCGTCTAATAATCAGGCTGTTGCTACGGGATTGCACATGTACGTACAATCCCAACATGAAAACACAACCTGCTGCCGCCTTTTAATGATTTAAAGCCCAGTTACCTATACTGCCTTTATATGGTAGGTGGAGTTAAACAGGTTAAGGTGGGCTGCTACACATGGGCCAGTGCTGGGTGCTTGCCCCCAGGCTAAAATTTGCCAGCCAGCCCCTGTTAGTGCCCCTACACAGGATGTAGACACAGATGAAATCGGGTCATACTGTAACAAGGCCATCCTGAAATCTGGGATGTTGGGAAGTATTGTGTTATGCCCTAAGAAGAAAAGAACAGGTGAGGGCTACGTCTACATGTAAATCTGCAGCAGCAGATTCTGCTTTAAAGTACACATTCTGAGAAAAGGACAATGCTACAACTACAAAATTGGAAGATATGTTGTACTTTAAGAATTACTCCATGACAAAGAAAAACATTTGTAGTGGTCTTTTCTTGCAGGGATTGTTGTGTGGTTGGGGCAACTCCCTGGGAAGTCAGTGGCCTCCATATATTTGCTCAATCCCAACCCACACTAGGGTCAATTCTGTAGGAAGCCAATTTGTACATCTTTAGAGTGCGGGAGTGAATTCACACAAACACGGGGAGAACATACAAACTTCATGCAGATGTTCTCCCTGGTCGGATTTGAAACCAAGACCCCAGCGTTACAAGGCACCAGGGCTAATCTATTCATATGTATTTTACTTTCTGAAATATTCGGCTGTTGGTTTCTTAGCCCAGCAGTCATGTCTTTCTCCAATGCAGTGTTCCTGCTTCCAGTTAGTACTGTGTGAATAAATAACAGGCTGCAAACAGTATCTGTACCAAAGGGATGTACAGCGCCCCCTGGCAAGGTAACCACAACATTACACTGAAACCTAAGTTCACTGCAGGTGATTCACTAGCAGTCATTTGGACTGTAGGATCAAACACCATTGTACGTGTTGCTATAAAAATGTAATAATGAAAATAGTGTAATGTGTGAAAAAAAATGATTCTCTATAGTGTTGCTTTAATCAGTTTAAATTACAATATCCCAAAAGCTAAATGAATTCACATAGTACATATGGCAACAAAGTCATTTTTGAAAATCTTTTAAAGGGGTTCTCCAGGAATTAAGAAAATGAAAATACTTAAATATTAATTTATGATAAATATATTCCCAAATACCTTTCATTAGTTATAATGGTTTGTTTTGTCTAGGGAGCAATCATTAGGAGAAATAAAATGGCCTCTGTCCTATTAGTACACATAAAACCTGTCCTGATCACATAGGAGCACTTACTTCACAACACTAGAGGTAGAGAGCTGCCTCATCCTCCTCTCTGCTCGTCAGGGATTATTATCCTGAATACAGATAAGACCTTCAGCTGAATCTCTGTAGAAACGGAGTTCATGAGGAGACATGAAGTACAGATGGGAGGGGGTGGATAATGCGCAGCAGCTTTTATATGCAGTCTTCATTACCATAGCCCACAGTCTGTCCTGTCCATCCTCTCTGTATTTTACACCAACTCCATTCCTTCGGGATCATAATCCCTTACAGGTAGAGCAGAGAGGAGGATGAGGCAGCTCTTTACCTCAGTGATGTGAAGTAACTTGTCCTCCTGTGTGATTAGGACAGGTTTTGTGTATACTAACAGGACAGTGGCCATTTTGTTTCCCCGATGATTGCTCCCTACACAAAATGAGGCCACTATAAATAATGAAAGGTATTTGGGAATATATTTATTATAAAATAATATTTAAGTATTTTCATTTTCTTAATTCCTGGAGAACCCCTTTAATACATGGGGTATTTGTCTTTACCTAACCTGCACCCTTTTTCCTATTCATATTACCCCCACTACTGGTCTGAATATGATGATGTAGTGAATATAGGACTTCTGTGGTTAGAGGAAACTTATTGATTGATTGATTGATTGACTGGCAGCCATTAGTCTTCGCTAAGTCCCCTATTGTTCATTGGAAGTTTCAAGCTGGAGTGAGTAATGGAGCTGGCAGAACACATTCCCATTAGACAGCATCTCTACTTAATACCTCTAATAGTTAGAGGAAGCTGTTTCCAAAGTGCACTGCTTGTGCCTATATGCTGAAGTAACATTGTCACAAGTCAAGAAATGCATATTCCTTTCTAATTTGTGTCAAATTAATGTTGCTTAGTATATCAGACTCTGGAAGTATAATCTATGAGATCAAGTGAGTGATTGATCTGTCTCAGTACCTAAAACCTCAATAAATATAAATGGGCTTTCAAAAAGGATTAACTACTTAAACTACTAGATGCATTAAAGACTAAAATGCGTGTCTGCTTATACCACTTGGTTTAAAACATCAGAAGTTACAGTATGAAACATAGATGGGTGTAAAGGTAGTTTTAAGGGGTTTTCTGGTTACACACAAAAAATAACACCAGTATTCAACCTTACTGCATTATATCTATGCAGATGATGAAGTTTTGAGTGCATTTTGACTCCTCCAGCATAATTGTGATCTGCAACCCACACCCTGTGTTTACATCCCTGCATAAGACTCACGTGGAGTGCTTCAGGTCTCTGCCTCTCCTTCCCCTCCCAGCTCAAATGTCACAGACAGGGAGGAGCGAATCGAGCTTTGGATCCAACATCCAAAGTCGATTCACTCCAAGCTTCTTTTTAATGCTGTTTGGAGATCTGTCTCCATACAGCAGTAAAATGTATGGAATCTGGCGAGGGAAATTCGTTATCACCAAAGTCCCGCCAGACTTATAACTTTGGGATTTGATTTTTCTACTTGAAAACCATTGTAAAACTTGGTTCCGAAGTCAGCTTCAGTACCAAGGTACCAGTCGGTACAAAAGCCGACTTTGGATTCCTGTTTTAGAATGGTTTTCAATTTTAAAAATCAAATGCCAAGTTATTCACCAAAGTCTCGCCAGAGCCAATACATTTGTACACTGTACAATATTCAAAGATTTGACTTTACTGACTTCATATCTAGGATCCGAAGCTTGCTTCGCTCATCAGTAGTTACAGATCCAAGCCTGCTTGAAGCCCTGCTCGAAAAACCCCACCCTGAGGCCTCATGAACACGACCATAGGTTGTCCGTGCCCATATTGCGGACTGCAAATGGCCGGTCCGCAATATGCAGGCACTGGCCGTTTGCACTCCAAATCACGGATTTGGCTTGAATGGGTCTGCAATCTGTAAGATACGGAGCGGAGGCATGGATTGGAAGCCTACAGAAGCACTACGGAGTGTTTCCATGGGATTTCAGTCTATGCCTCTGTGGTGTGGACAGTCTACTGCGGACCTCTGACCCATTCAAGTTAATGGGTCCACATCCGCAAACGGCGGGCACACAGCTGGTGACCATGCATTGCAGACTGCTATTTGCAGTCCACAGCATGGGCCACACATGTTCGTGTGCATAATCGCTAAGCACACCTTTGGGGGCAATCTTTTTTTACGATTGCATTGTATTTATTTTGAGCTACAAATTATTTTTTACATTGGTCTTTATTACAAATATGGAGCACTTTTTTCTGTACAGGGCTGAGATGCTCTAACAGAGGGATCTGAATTTTCTCTCTCCTCCGTCAGCCTGCTAATCCTTATCTCTGCTCGCTGATATTATATGCACTCATTATCGCTCAGTTCTTATCTTACCAATAAAAATGTGGCTTAAATAAGTGTTTATGACCTCTTAGTAAATTAGAGATAAGGTTTATTAGATGACCCACACAAAGTGAAAGTACCAGTCACGCAGCTAGAAAAACAGTAAACCCTTTGTGACAGAACAGCTCAATATTTTTAATAAAGACCAATTGAAAAAAAAGATTTTTAGCCCAAAATGAGTAAAATGCAATCATAAAAAAATATTGCCTCAGAAGGTGCACGTAGCCTTTAAGACACAACATCATTGCTGACATCACGTCTATAGAGCGGGGTCCGGAGGAATGAGCAGAACACCTCCCTGAGAAGTCATTGATGATCTTGTGTTGAGAGGGAAGAGCCTTACAAGTCTTACTATGCCTCAGATGCAGGGCCGGTTTTAGACAAAGTGTGGCCCTGGGCAAAATTGAAAGTGGGGCCCCAAATCATGAAATATTGGACCAGAAGTCTGACAGGACTTTGTAGGCATAGACAGCGGTTGCAACCACCACCACTGATTGTAGACTGCCACATTATAGCTTTTTAGCCTTTTTACTGTAAGCTGCTGATCCTGCAGCCTCTTTGGGTATGTTCTGTGCTTAAAAAAACCTAATGCAGAATCAGCATCAGGTTTTTTTAGATGTGTTTTTTTCTGATACATTTTTAACACAGGGGATCTGTGGATGATACACTATTATGGGGATCTGTGGATGACACACTATTATGGAGGATCTGTGGATGACACTGTTATGAGGGATCTGTGGATGACACTGTTATGGGGGATCTGTGGATGACACTGTTATGGGGGATCTGTGGAAGACACTGTTACGGGGGATTTGTGGATGACACTGTTATGGGGGATCTGTGGATGACACTGTTATGGTGGATCTATGGATGACACTGTTATGGGGGATCTATGGATGACACTGTTATGGGGGATCTGTAGATGACACACTATTATGGGGATCTGTGGATGACACACTATTATGGAGGATCTGTGGATGACACTGTTATGGGGAATCTGTGGATGACACTGTTATGGGGGATCTGTGGATGACTGTTATGGGGGGATCTATGGATGACACTGTTATGGGGGATCTGTAGATGACACACTATTATGGGGATCTGTGGATGAAACACTATTATGGAGGATCTGTGGATGACACTGTTATGGGGGATCTGTGGATGACACTGTTATGGGGGGATCTGTGGATGACACTGTTATGGGGGATCTGTGGATGACACTGTTATGGGGGATCTGTGGATGACACTGTTATGGGGATCTGTGGATGACACTGTTATGGGGGATATGTAGATGACACTGTTATGGGAATCTGTGGATGACACTGTTATGGATGATCTGTGGATGACACTATTATGGGGGATCTGTGGATGACACTGTTATGGGAATCTGTGGGTGGCACTGTTATGGGGATCTCTGGATGACACTGTTATGGAGGATCTGTGGATGACACTGTTATGGAGGATCTGTGGATGACACTCTTATGGGGATCTGTGGATGACACTGTTATGGAGGATCTGTGGATGACACTGTTATGGGGGATCTGTGGATGACACTGTTATGGGGGATCTGTGGATGACACTGTTACGGGGGATCTGTGGATGACACTGTTATAAGGGGATCTGTGGATGACACGGTTATGAGGATCTGTGGATGACACTGTTATAGGGGGATCTGTGGATGACACTATTATGGGGGATCTGTGGATGACAGCATTGTCGCATGCGCAGTGCAGATTGTAGTGTTCAGGAGCATATTTTATGGGCACCCGTTTTTTTACGGACTGTCCGTAAATCTACGGACAGTTGGCAACCCTGGTTTGGGCCTCCAGCCTGGAGAAGGTGCAGGCAAAGGATGGGGGCAGAGCTATGTTAGCTCTGCCCACACCGAACATCTGATGTCTGTGGCAGCAGGAAGCTAACACATACAGTGCAGTCTTGGAGGTCCAGTGAGAGGGGGAAACTGTGGGTGGTTGACAGCAGCGGACCGCTGCGAACAGAGAGCCAGGCAGGGAGTGGGGGAAGGAAAAAAGGCTCCCACTGTCCCTCACTTAACTTTCAGACAGCAGGGGGCCCCTTTTGGACAGGGAGTCCTGGTCAATTGCCCTGTTTGCCCCCCCCCCTTTCCTAACGCTGTCCCTGCTCAGATGTCCACATGATGTCATCAGGACAGGGAACCAACACAATGGAAAATGTAACATAACCGCTATGGAGTGCAGTAAAACAGGGCATTACAGATAAACCATAATTATTAGCAAGTGATAGTTTTTTTGTTTCCTGTTAATTGATACTGAACCTTGCAAAACCAGAATACCCCTTTAAGAAATAACTAATAGACATGATTAAATAATTGTACATTATTTTGTGGTGCTGAACATGAAAATGACATTGAAAATGCAAGATTGGTTTGAAAGTTACAGAGGGAAAACCTAAAAAAACGCTGAAAAAAAAGGAACATTTGAGAACCAGTTGAAGCACTGTGAAATAGAAGCATGGACGGCTTTCAAAATTGTGTTGAAAATTTCCATCAGCTTGTAGATGGACTTCTAATGACATAGAGGAAAATGGGTTGCAGAATGTCCCAGAAACCATATATCCTCTATTCCCATTCGGATGTCTTCCCTATTAATTGCGGTGCACTCAGTGACGGACATGGGGAGCGTTTTCATCAGGATATCACAGTCATTGAGAAGTGTTACAAAGGTAAATGGAGCCCTGCAATGTTGGCAGATTACTGCTAGGATGATCAGAAGAGAGGCCCCAAAAACGGTGTACAAGAGACAAACAAAAAGAAGTCGTATTTGAAGCATGTACGTGCTAAGGGGGGATACTAACAAATGAAAATCTCATTATATTAAGTGAGGGAGATTTATCAAGCCTGGCGTTCCCATACACCAGTCTTGTTCCCCTGTGCACTGGAGTGAAAGGGACTAATTTATTAAGCGTCAGATGCCTCTTAATAAATTAGGTGCATCTCTGGCACTTCATGTGCCAGAAACCCAAGTCTATGCCTGCATAACATAGACTTGAGCTGTAATTTACATCAGTTTGTGTATAAGTTACAGTAAAACCGGCAGGCCACTGTAGGCTCCGCTCGCCCACTAAACACCACCCCTTTTCTCAACACTTTTCTAAGCTTAAAAAGTCACAAATTATGGTTGCCTGCCATAATTTGCGATTTTTTAATGCCACAATAGTGACATACATAGTTGAATAAATGCCCTCAGTGTCCGTTCCTTTTTAGCCCTGTAACTTCCAAACATGAACCAACACCGTTTTTTCACCATCATTTTCGTGTTCAGCAACCATGATTAGTTGATTAGTCTCTGCTAAAACCTGAAAAGTGTAATCAAAGAGTTTGACTGTAACTTTTCAGCATAAACTGGGCAAATTGATAATATAACAATATATATATATATATATATATATATATATATATATATGTACACACACTAGCTGAAGGACCCAGCTTCTCACGGGTATATTTCATCTATTTCATTTGATGTTTATGTGTGTCATAAAAAGATAGACAGTATCCCCCCTTAACAGTGACCTCTACAGCACCCCATCCCTTAACAGTGACCTCCACCATTCCCTGCCCCATTAACAGAGACCTCCACAGCTCCTGCCCCTTTAACAGTGACCTTCACATCAGCTGCCCCTTTAATAGTGGCCTCCACAGTCCCCTACCCCCTTAATAGTGACCTCCACAGTGCCTGCCCCTTTAACAGTGACCTCCACAGTGACCTGACAATCATCCAATCAAATTCCTTTTCTTCCTTATTGTCTTTAATTGACAGTATATAAAATCCAACAGAATTAGTATACACTTAAGGTCATGTGAGTTACATCAGTCTCTACAACAACGTTGGCTAAGCGTCGCAATCGTCAATATCATATTAACTCACACATAAGCTGTCTTATACTAAGAATGTCCTTCATTGCCTATAGCAGCCAATCAGAGCTCATATTAACCCTTTGGCGCATTTGGACGTAACTGTACGTCCAAAGTGCAAGTAAGTTGCTGCATTTGGACGCGCAGTTACGTCCAAACTGCTTACCGGGACTGTGACACTATAAAGTGTCACAGCCCCGGAGTCTCCGCTCTCCCGGAGAGCAGAGACGTCGGGGAAGCCGGCAAGGGACCAATCAGAGTGATCCCTTGCCAGCAAGCGCTCCGATTGGTTAGTCTCTGCAGACTAACCAATCGGAGCGCTTCAGTATTAAAATGCCGGTTTCAGGCTGCGATCTCCACTCTGGAGAGAGATCGCAGCCTGAAACCAGGTAAGTCCTCTGTGCCCCCACATAGCCCCCTTCTTGTAGTGCCCCCCCTTGTAGTGCCCCCTCCTTGTAGTGCCCCCCTGGTGCCTCCGTTGCCCCCCCTCCTGCTTTGTATTGTATGATGGCAGCGGCTCAGGATCGGAGCCGCTGCCATCAGCAGAGAGTGTGAGCTGTAATTACAGCTCACACTCTGCTGCTAACAGCTGAAATCGGTGCTGGCACCGATTTCAGCTGTTTAACCCCATAGATGCTGCGGTCAGTAGCCGCCCGCAGCATCCATGGGGTTAAGAGGGAGGGAGCTCCCTCTCTATACCATCGGGCGGCCGCTGCTGCAATGGCAACGGCCCGATGGTTACCATGGCAACCAGACGCTTTACAAAAAGCGTCCTGGTTGCCATGTAGCTAAGGCTGATTAGACCCTCAGGGTCTGATCAGCCTTAGTGTAGCACTGATACAGTGCATTGCAATAGATGGCTATTGCAATGCACTGTATAGCCATCAAGCCCACTGGATCTTCAAGATCCAAATGGGTCTTGATAAAGTTTAAAAAAAATGTAAAAAGTAAAAAAGAAAAGTGTGAAAAGAAAGTAAAAAAAGTGTAAAAAAGTAAAAAAAATAAAGTTTAAAAAAAGTTAAAAAAGCGCCCTTTTTCCCCAAATAAAGTAAAAAAAAAAGAAAAAGTACACATATTAGGTATCGCCGCGTCCGTATCGACGGGCTCTATAAAAGCGTCACATGGTCCACCCCGCCAGCTGTACGCAAAAATTTTTTTTAAAAAAAAACTATACCAAAACAGCCATTTTCTGTCACCTTGCCACACAAAAAGTGTATTAGCAGGCGATCAAAAAGGCGTATTTACCCCAAAATGGTACCAATCAAACCGTCATCTCGTCCCGCAAAAAATGAGCCCCTACCTGAGACAATCGCCCAAAAAATAAAAAAACTACAGCTCTCTGACTATGGAGATACTAAAACATGATTTTTTTTGTTTCAAAAATGATATTATTGTGTAAAACTTAAATAAATAAAAATAAGTATACATGTTAGGTATCGACACGTCCGTAACAACCTGCTCTACAAAAATATCACATGATCTCTCCCCTCAGGTGAACACCGTAAAAAATAAAAAATAAAAACTGTCTAAAAAAAGCCATTTTTTGTCACATTTCTTCACAAAAAATGTAATACCAAGCGATCAAAAAAGCATATGCCCCAAAAATAGTACTAATCTAACCGTCATCTCGTCCTGCAAAAAATGAGCCCCTACCTGAGACAATCGTCCAAAAAATAAAAAAACTACAGCTCTCTGACTATGGAGACATTAAAACATGATTTTTTTTTGTGCTTCAAAAATATTGTGTAAAACTTAAATAAATAAAAAAAGTATACATAATTGATATTGCCGCGTCCGTAACGACCTGCTCTATAAAAATATCACACGATATAACCTGTCAGATGAATGTTGTAAATAACAAAAAATAAAAACTATGCCAAAACTGCTAGTTTTTGTTACCTTGCCTCACAAAAAGTGTAATATAAAGGTACCAAAAATCGCATGTACCCTAGAATAGTACTAACAAAACTGCCAACTTATCCCGTAGTTTCCAAAATGGGGTCAGTTTTTTGGAGTTTCCTACTCTAGGGGTGCATCAAATCTGACATGGAAACTTAAACTTTTTCCAGTGAAATCTGCCCTGGCGTTCCTTTCCTTCTGCGCCGTGCCGTGTGCCTGTACAGCAGTTTACGATGACAAATGGGGCATTTCTGTAAACTACAGAATCAGGGTAATAATTATTGAGTTTTGTTTGGCAGTTAACCCTTGCTTTATTCTCGGACTAAAATGATTTAAATGGAAAATCTGCCAAAAAAGTGAAATTTGGAAATTTTGGCTACATTTTTCTTTAATTCTTGTGGAACACCTAAAGGGTTAATAACGTTTGTAAAATCAGTTTTGAATACCTTGAGGGGTGTAGTTTCTAAAATGGGGTCATTTTTGGGTGGTTTCTATGATGAAAGTCTCACAAAGTGACTTCAGACCTGAACTGGTCCTTAAAAAGTGGGTTTTGGAAATTTTGTGAAAAATGTCAAGATTTGCTTCTAAATTTCTAAGCCTTCTAACGTCCCAAAAAAATAAAATGTAATTTTCAAAATGATCCAAACCTGAAGAAGACACATAGGGAATGTAAATTAATAACTATTTTTGGAAGTATTACTATGTATTTTAAAAGTAGAGAAATTGACATTTGGAAATTTGGAAATTTTTCTAAATTTTTGGTAAATTTGGTATTTTTTTATAAATAAGAATGAAATATTTTGACTCAAATTTACCACTGTCATGAAGTACAATATGTGACGAGAAAACAATCTCAGAATGGCCCGGATAAGTAAAAGCGTTCTAAAGTTATCACCACATAAAGTGAGACATGTCAGATTTGAAAAATGGGGCTCCGGCATTTGGTCCAAACTGGCTGTCGGTTGAAGGGGTTAATGACCTGTAGCAAAACAGAAGCTGAGCTGTGATTGGTTGCTATATACAAACTGATAAATATGCAGGCTTACTGCCACAACAGTCAACAGACAATGGCTTCTGTAGTTTGACAATTCGGTTACTAAGCATATTTTTTGGCAAATAATTGGAAAGCGCGGGGAGAAAATTTCCACTCAAAACATAGTCTATGATGTTCCCCGAGTCACAGGAGGCGGCTGTGCAAAATTTCATGATTGTAAATGCGCCAGTGTGGATTCTTTTGGAGGACATACATACACTCAGCTTTATATATTAGATAGATATACAGTACAGACCAAAAGTTTGGACACACCTTCTCATTCAAAGAGTTTTCTGTATTTTCATGACTATGAAAATTGCAGATTCACACTGAAGGCATCAAAACTATGAATTAACACATGTGGAATTATATACTTAACAAAAAAGTGTGAAACAACTGAAAATAGGTCTTATATTCTAGTTTCTTCAAAGTAGCCACCTTTTGCTTTGATTACTGCTTTGCACACTCTTGGCATTCGCTTGATGAGCTTCAAGAGGTAGTCACCTGAAATGGTATTTCAACAGTCTTGAAGGAGTTCCCAGAGATGCTTAGCACTTGTTGGCCCTTTTGCCTTCACTCTGCGGTCCACCTCACCCCAAACCATCTCGATTGGGTTCAGGTCTGGTGACTGTGGAGGCCAGGTCATCTGGCGTAGCACCCCATCACTCTCCTTCTTGGTCAAATAGCCCTTACACAGCCTGGAGGTGTGTTTGGGGTCATTGTCCTGTTGATAAATAAATGATGGTCCAACTAAACACAAACCGGATGGAATAGCATGCCGCTGCAAGATGCTGTGGTAGCCATGCTGGTTCAGTATGTCTTCAATTTTGAATAAATCCCCAACAGTGTCACCAGCAAAGCACCCCCACACCATCACACCTCCTCCTCCATGCTTCACGGTGGAAACCAGGCATGTAGAGTCCATCCGTTCACCTTTTCTGCGTCGCACAAAGACACGGTGGTTGGAACCAAACATCTCAAATTTGGACTCATCAGACCAAAGCACAGATTTCCACTAGTCTAATGTCCATTCCTTGTGTTCTTTAGCCCAAACAAGTCTCTTCTGCTTGTTGCCTGTCCTTAGCAGTGGTTTCCTAGCAGCTATTTTACCATGAAGGCCTGCTGCACACAGTCTCCTCTTGACAGTTGTTGTAGAGATGTGTCTGCTGCTAGAACTCTGTGTGGCATTGACCTGGTCTCTAATGTGAGCTGCTGTTAACCTGCGATTTCTGAGGCTGGTGACTCGGATTAACTTATCCTCCGCAGCAGAGGTGACTCTTGGTCTTCCTTTCCTGGGGCGGTCTTCATGTGAGCCAGTTTCTTTGTAGCGCTTGATGGTTTTTGCGACTGCACTTGGGGACACTTTCAAATTTTTACCGATTTTTCAGACTGACTGACCTTCATTTCTTAAAGTAATGATGGCCACTCGTTTTTCTTTACTTAGCTGCTTTTTTCTTACCATAATACATATTCTAACAGTCTATTCAGTAGGACTATCAGCTGTGTATCCACCTGACTTCTGCCCAACACAACTCATGGTCCCAACCCCATTTATAAGGCAAGAAATCCCACTTATTAAACCTGACAGGGCACACCTGTGAAGTGAAAACCATTTCAGGTGACTACCTCTTGAAGCTCATCAAGAGAATGCCAAGAGTGTGCAAAGCAGTAATCAAAGCAAAAGGTGGCTACTTTGAAGAACCTAGAATATAAGACATATTTTCAGTTGTTTTACACTTTTTTGTTAAGTATATAATTCCACGTGTGTTAATTCATAGTTTTGATGCCTTCAGTGTGAATCTACAATTTCCATAGTCATGAAAATACAGAAAACTCTTTGAATGAGAACGTGTGTCCAAACTTTTGGTCTGTACTGTATATATAAACTGTATATGGAACTGGATTATGAACAGTAGCCAGTATAATGTTATTTTCAGAATCATTTCTCTTATAAGTAATAAATAAATCCACAGGGCTGCAAAGAAATAAAAATTCATTGTTTCTGCCTTGAAGGCACTCTCAAGACACAAATACCCTATAGTCACAGACTAAGCAACAGAAGTAATACATAATCTCTGTAGCTTTAAAGAGAGTCTGACAGCAGCTTCAACAATGCAAAACCTTTTGGAGAATTTTTATTATCTGTACTAGTGTGAATATGAAGTTCTTCCAGATTCTATTTACTTAGGCAAAGCTTCACTGTGAAGTGCTTCTTGTATTGAGCTGTTTCACAATCCCACCACTCTGCTCTGTGGTCTCCTGGCTGGATGCTACTGTACATATTCACACTACTCCTGATAATAAAATCTCAGCAGAAGGATGTTTTTCTGTTCACCCTGGCTCCTATCTAGTGCTGTCAGCAGTTTTGCATGTTCAAAACAGTTGACAGATTCCCCTTAATCAGTTTCATACAATGATCATCTATATCAGAGGTTATTGAAATGTGGTGTTAGGCCACACAGGATAATCAGAAGTCTATTAAAGAGATGACAACTTCAGATGGCTCTTACTCTAATGTTAACTGCCATTGTTATGTGTCACCAACTTACCTGTCCGGGCTCCAGCGCTGCGGTCTAGTGCTGCAGCTGCGCCCCCTCTGATGTGCCCCCTCCTGGTAATGCAAGCGCTTCCATAACAATGGTATGCTCACTTTGTTTCTCCCTACATCACATGCACCCTGGGGGAGATTTAGTGGTTTATTTGGTTTAGGTTTGTTGGCTTATGATGCAGGCTGACTGACCGTTCAGCCTGCCTATGTCTGGGCTACAGTGTTCTGGTCCAACGGGGCATTAGGTTCCTGGACCTATCAGGCTTGGCTATTGTGACTACCCTCTGCCTTTTGGTACTGTATTGTCCACCCGGTTCTGACCCATTCCTGTACGATCATGTTTCTGTGTTTTCTTGTCTGAGTGTGTTTGTCTTGCACTTAGCAGAGCAGGGAATGTCGACCAGTTGTGGGCTTGCTTTGCAAGTAGGCATGGAAAGCGGGCTGGGTTCCAGTCAGGGCTCACTGTGTGTTTCTTGCCTACTGTGCTGACAATATGGTTTTTACTTTGGCGTCACATTTAGGTAAAATTGTGACATCCCTGTTGTCAACTGGGCACAGAAGTACTTACTGTACGCCTGCCAACAGTTTAGGAGATAATACAGGAGAACTGAAAGTCACTCATGACTCCCAAGCCACTGGTTAGATCTGCATTAGGGCAACCAATATTTTATAACCCTTTTACTCTGGTTCCTGAAACTATATACATTTGTATCTTATACATTGGCCACAGTTTATTTTATTCACTTATAAAGCTCTGACATGTTCCACAGCGCTTTTACAGATATTATCATCACTCGCTGATCTATGTTTCCTATCAGCAGTGGCGTACATAGGGAAGTAAGGGCCCCATAGCAAGGATCAAACCAGGCCCCCCACACAGGACAGAAGGGTTTCCACCTATATCCTTTTCAATGACACTTGGGCCGTTTTTCCACTGCTTCATTTGCTAAAAGTTGTTCCTTTAGAGGGTAAAGTCCTGACCAAGTTTTCACCTCCAGTAGAAGAGGAGATAGTCCCAACTAAGACTGGGCCCCCTCTTGCCCTGGGCCCCATGGCAGTCGCATGGTCTTCCGCTATGATAGTTACACCCCTGTCTATCAGTATGTCTTTGGGGTGTGGGAGGAAACTGCAGTATTGGGGGGAACACAGACAGAGAACATATAAACTCCATACAGATGTTGTCCTTGGACAGATTGAACCAAGGACCCCAGCACCGTGCTCCCACCAGTAGTAAATACTGAGCCACCGTGTTTCTAAAAAGCTCGTTCTTCTCATTATATTATCCTATTCAAACGTAGGAGCATATGCTCTTACACACAAGAAGGGTTATCCAATTAAGTTAAAACAGCTTTTTACTCACTCAATATCTTGAGCACTTGCTTGCCCTTCTGTGGCATAAGCCAACAGCAGCCCACCAAGCATGCGGATGCGTTGCAATTAGCACTTTTTAACCCTTTCCTCTTTTGTATAGGAAATGGTTCCTCACATGTAGTCCCAGAGATGCATATGCACCCACAATTTCCTTCTCAGCTCTCTAGAGGCATATATAGTTATACATTTCTATGAAATTAGTAGAAGTAAGGATGAATTAATTAAATGTGTCTGGACCACTTCACCTACTTCCCTATAAGATCACTACACCACTGATGAGAGGAGAAGGGAACAGGGAAGGTCTTCAACATGTTAGTCCACCATCAAATGCAAGAGACGGTGGACCAGAAGAATAAGCAGCAGGGGGCACTAACGAGAGGAAATGTACATTAAAAACAGGGGCGGATTGGCCATAGACCTTACAGGGAAATTTCCCGGTGGGCCGATGCCCATGGGGCCACCCAAGTCCTCCTCATGGCTGGCCAGTGGAAGTATTTTGGGATGTATTTTGTGCTGCTGGCAGTATTTTGTGATGAACTGTGGTATTTGGCTCTGTTGGGGTGGTATAATGTGCCACAATAAGGTATTGCTGGCCCTGCCTTCCATCAATTTGCACCCGACTACAAAATGGGGCCCCTTTCAATATTTTTTCCAGGGCCACTTTAAGTTCAGAATCCGCCCCTGATTAAAAATGAGCGATATATTTATTGTGTGTATATTCCAATAATACTTACATTTAAAACGATCTATTCATTGCCTAGTAATGCTTTTAAGGATCTAAAAGATTCTTCTGAAGAGCCCTGAATGTATGGTACATGTATCCTATACATTTAAAGAAATAATGCACCAGCCAAATATCATTACCTAGCCTGTTGTTTTGTGAGTCTTAGGGCTCTGTTGGTATGTCTCTTTGAAGAATATTTTGAGCTGGAAGCACATATACTGTAGATCAATGGTCCCCAACCAGTGAGTTTATGTCACACTCTGGTGTGGGGGGGAATATCCCACACCAAGCCCAGGAGGAAGAGGGAGGGGGATGAAAGGAAATGGGATTAGGCCTGGAAGAGTAAAGGCAGATGGTCACCTCCTATACAAACCCTGACTCCAGTCCTGCCCTTCTAACAGTATAAACAGGCCTAGAATGTAGGCGAGTTCATACGCTGGAAACCTGGGACCCTAACTGTCCCTGAAGAACCCTGAAGCCAGTGACAGTAATGAGACAAACCGTTCCTCCACCAACCCCTCAGGCCCAAACACCAAAACACTGGGAAGATAGACACAAATAAACGAAAGGGAAGGAAGACACTTAGCTTTCCTGAAGATTCTGGCAGCAATGGGATCTCCACAGAGAAACACACACCAAACGACCACAGACACCACAGAAAATATAAACCGCACAGCATGGTGAGAGAACCAACACTAAATAGACAAAGATAATTACAAAGATACTAGAGATGAGCGAATCATTCAAAAAATTATTCGCCGAACATTAGACGAAGTTTTCCTAAGATTCGTATATTCGACGAATAGATTCGTTGTATTTGCGTACAAAATATACGTTATTATGTGCTATTAGCGAACATTCGCGCACTAATAACGAACGTTCATTTAAAAAATGTATGCAACTTCTTAGAAGACATACGCATGAGCGTACAAATAGCTTACGAATCCTCAGCGTACTATTGTCTACGCGATTACGTAATACGCAGGCAGACGAGAGGCCGCGGCGTGCACTCAGAGGCAGAGCGAATATTCGAAAATGGCATCCAGGAGATCCTCATCATTTAGCTCTGCTGCACAGCTGAAATACATAGTCCGGCTGATGGACCGCCAGGATTACAATTTACGATGGCACACACCACCACCCGAACCAGCATAAAAAGGAGGTGATCCAGCAGGTGATCCGAGGCTTGTGCCATTATTTCGACACCTTGTGGACCCCAGGCCAGATCCAGCGGAAATGGTCAGATCTGAAATCGCCCTCAGAGGCAGTATGTATATTTGAGGTAGAACATGTAAGGTGCTGTCTATCCGGCTAAGTACCTAGTACAACCATCCACCATACAATAAAGTGAATATGAGGGCACATTGCAGTACCTGTAAAGAAATACACACAATGGGCAACATACTTGAAAACGTTGCTGAAAGGTAAAAACATTAGTGCAAACAATATAGTGCAAATACATTATAGGTATAATGTAAACATTTTAAATATCACCTACCTAGTATGTTCACGGACACGTTTAAGTTTCTTTTCTTCTGACGCTTTTCATACAACTGGAACAGATTCCCAACTCAGTTGCAATTTGTAATCCAGGGCAACAAAAATAAAAACAAACGCCAACTGGTGCTCACCCTTCAGATTAAGTCCACGTTGTGGCTCCCATAAAAGCTGCAGGATCCGATTCCTTACTTAAGTGCTAGCAGGTCCTCTTTACTGCTGCTGGAGCTAAAAGACATGAGAGGGTGCTCCTGCCTCATGAAAGCGACACTGGCTGCGGCAGCAGACCCCTACCGACTTCTCAGGGATGGTCTTGGTAGTGACCGGGCGGTCACACTGGCAAGGGCCGTGGCAACTTGGGCCTTGCCCATTACCTTGTAGTGGCCAGATCCTGCCGCCGGCATACAAGGTGACAGAATCTCCGGCTGTAAGGGCTCTGGTAACGGTCTTCCGCGAGCGGCGGACTGTGCGACCGGCACCTACCATGGCAGTTGGTATTGTACCACCTATGGCTGGTACACAAAACTGTTGGTGGTCATCTGTCCCACATGACGGATCGGCGGCGGTGGCAAATCTGGTATCAGGGGTTCCAGCTGAGCTTGTGATTTCTCATCAGATTGCAGAGTCCCATCATTGGTCTCATGGGAACACCGAGCCTCTTCTGCAGCCTGGGCCTCCTCAGTCCAGTCTTCCGGGGACGCTGCAGGAGTAGCTGGTTGCTTAAGGAGTTTCACCCCAGTAGCAAAGGAGCCTTGGAGGCTCTTAATGGGGGTATACTACACATAATCCCCTGCGTGGAGATTGTGGCAGATGGGCAGAAAGATACGGCCGCTTTACAGAACGCTTTACGTATAATTCTTCCACCGTCTCCTCATCGCTGATAAAACCTACTGAACCAATTAATGGTACCCCTTCGGCGCTCCAGCTTGGGGTCACCGGACCACAACCCACTCCTCTACCAACTTTTTGTATTCCCAGAGGGTCAGGGAGTTCCGGGTGACTGCCTCAGGGACCATTGAATTTTGCCGAAGGGAGTAGTCCTTCTTAGGCTGCCGGACATGTTGAGAGACATAGATCTCCTCTGGTTCCCTATACTCATAGGGGTCGGTGCCCCACACCATGCCTCCCCAGTCAGGGCCTCACTGTGTCACCATCTTAATTTCCTGAGTTGCCTCGTCTTCCTCGCGCGCTGGAGAAGGGAGCGGAGCTACCAGGGAGGAGTCTGCATTGCAAATGAATTGAATTCGTATGCAACAGCGTATATAGTAACTTATACGTAGCAATAGCATATAATTTATAGGACAAACTACGTAGCGAATGCGTACAAAGCCAAAGCGAATCACCTAAGATTCGGATTCGCTTTGCAGCTAAAAATTCCCAAGATTCGATACGAATCAACGAATCGACGAATCGATTCGCTCATCTCTAAAAGATACCTACACCTGAAGGGGGAGGGTGTGGTGAATGTCAGCAACAACAAAACAATCAAAGGAGAACCTGTCAGCTTAACCCATGGGTTGCCAATCTGACAGACCTCCTGATACCTGTCACAGGAATGTCCGTGACAGTTTAGAGTCACATCTAGCTCTCAGGGGTTCTTGTGCCATGTGCCCCTTGTTGGCTAATGTTATGGCACATAGCATCCAGAACCTTAACTATCTTTTGCTGCAGGAACTTAATCATCTCATGTTCATGTTTTGGATCATTGTCATGTCGGAATGCAAATTCGTCTTCAATAGTTTCTGATATGGTGTTACATTAATTCTGCCATCAAGACTATGCCTCTGTAGCTCACCTCCTCAGCCACAGAACTGCAGAGATCCTTGTCAATGGTTCACAGTATGGATAGTATGCATTGGTCTTGCTGACACCTCTCTCCAGAAAGTGTTTATAGTTAGTTCCAGAATTTATGTCTTATGCACAGTTCTATACTTACGCAATGAATTATAAATGTGATCTTCTCTGTTCAGCCCTTATTTGCACTGCTCGTGTTGTATTTATTTGAAATAACTTGATCTAAAAAAGAGTCTATTGATTTTTTTCCTTATACATCCTCAAATAATGAACGTGGAAGGCATACTTATATTGCATTTCATTTTAACTAGTGTTGTGTCCTTTATTTTAATAATATTGATTTCCTTGATGTATATTGCTTTATGTCCTTGTGAAAATGATTCCAATGTTGTGCCTGCAGAGATGGCTGCAACTGGAGGACTTTTATGAATTATGAAAAGTTTCCACTGTGCTGCTTAAATAATAGACTATAATATCTGTTCCTTCTCTATTTTATGGGCTAAAAAAATGCTTTATTAATGTTTGTACAACCCTTGTATTACCTTAGATGCAACATATTGGTCTTGTTATAATGATAGCAGCACTTTATCAAATTTTTGAATTTACATTATTCATTTTATTATATATCCATCTACTATTATACAGTGTAGGTCAAAAGTTTTGAGACTGACACAAATTTTAGTTTTCACAAAGTTTACTAGTTCAGTTTTATGGTGGCAATTTGGATTAACTCTAGATTGTTATCAAGAGTGATCAGAATCACTGCAATTAATTGCAAAGTTATTCCTTGCCATGAAAATTAACTTAATCAAAGAACAATATTGCCACTGCATTTCAGCCCTGCTACAAAATGACCTGCTAACATCATTTCAGTATTCTTCTAGTTAGCTCTTGAGAAAGTGTTAACAAGGACAAGGCAGCTGATATCACTTTGTCACGCTGATTATATTAGAGGAGCAGACCGATTGCTTCTGTTCTTCTTCTGCTAACCATGGTTACTTCCAAGAAAATACGTGCAGTCCTCATTGATTTGTGTCAAAAGGGCTTCACAGGCAAGGTTATTGCTGCTTGTAAGTCAACCATTTATGATCATGAAGAACTTCAAGGAGAAAGGTTCAATTGATTTGAAAAAAGCTTCAAGACAAATAAGAAAGTCCAGCAAGTACTAGGATTCAACTACGGGATCAGTTCACTACAAGTATAGAGCTTGCTCAGGAATGGCAGCAGGCAGGTGTGAGTACATCTGCATGCGCAGTGAGGTGAAAGCTTTTGGAGCATGGCCTGGCCTAGAAGGGCAGCAAGGAAGCCATTTCTCTCCAAGAACTGGGGTAACATTGTTTTCTGTGATGAAGCCCTTCAGACTGTTTGGGACATGGAAAAGAAAAGGTGAGCGCTACCATGAGTCATGCCAGCAGTAAAACATCCTGAGAATTCATATGTGGGGTTGCTTCTTATCTAAAGTAGTGGGTTCGCTCACAATTTTGTCATGAGTAAATAATGATATCAAAACATCCTCCAAGAGCAACTTCTCCCAACGGTCCTGGAGCAATTGGTGATGAACAATGCTTTTTTCCCAGCATGATGGAGCACCATGTCAAAAGGTAAAAGTGATAACTAAGTGGCTCAGTGAACAAGTAATTGAAATGTTGGGTCCATGGCAAGAGAACTCCCAGATCTCAATCCCATTGAGAAACTGTGGTCAATCCTCACAAAACGGATGGGAGAAAAACACAGAAATTGTGATAAACTCCAAGCAGGATTAGGCAAGAATGAGTTGCCATCAGTCAGGATTTGGCCCAAATGCTGATATCCAGCATGCCAGTGGGAATTGCAGAACACTTGAAAAAGAAGGGTCAACACTGTTAATATTGAGTCTTGGCATAAACAATGTATCGGTCAATAAAAGTTTAAAAACATATGAAATACTTATGAATATACTTCAGTATACAAAAAGATCGAAAAACACTGAAGCAGTAAACTTTGTAAAAACTAAAATTTGTTTCAGTCTTGAAACTTTTCATAACTGTAGTGTGAACCTAAATGTACAGGGGAGCTATCAGGCTGCTACCTCTTGAGATAGTCCCAGTATAGTTGGCAGCTGACCCAGGGAGTCAGGGACATTGATGCAAAGCATCGAGGGGTCAGGCAATGTACATAGTAAGGAGACAGGCTGTGGTCAGGGCAGACAGAGTTCAAACATATTTGAGATACAAGTCCGAGTTCAGGGCAATACAAGAAACAGTCGGTTGTCAGAGCAGGTAGCAGACAATCTGAGTCGGTTGTCAGGCAGAGGTTTAGTACACAGGCAGTCAGGCAGAATAATGCACCTTCACTGCTTAACTAGAAACTAGGCCAGGGGTGGCCATAGGCTGGAGAAGGATTTGGATGTGCAAGCAATGTCCCTTTAAGAGGCCAGGAATAAGCATGCATGCCCTATTAGACCGACCAGGAGGCCTACACAAGGAACGCAGGCCACGGTTTGCAGACACAAGAGGCTGCTGACTGCTTCTGGCTATTAGAAAAGGGCGAGAAGACCCTAACTGCCCTCTCACTAAGGGAGCCAGTTGGGTCACTAGTGCGGTGCCCGTGCCTACAATGAGAAACGGGACAGTGACTGGCATGGGGCACTACCGCAACACACAGGGTAGTAGGTTATGGTTTGAGCTTTGCAAATGGTAATAGTAGAGCAAATCAAAACCTTGCAAAACAAGTCAGATGCCAACAGCACTAATTAGTAGATACACATTGGTTCAAGAAGAGGGTTGTTGCTTGTTTCACTGGTTGCTATTGCTAATGTATACCCAGGGATGGCAATGGCAGTTCCCTTTGTGTGCCGCTTTGTGTGCCACAACCATCAGAAATTTCCATTGGCCATCACTTGAAATAACCAGTTTACATTCAGTTTTATATGCTATTTATAACATAGCAGTAGAGATGAGCGAATCTATTCGCCGCTTTGTAGATTTGATACGAATCTTGGAAATTTTCCGCTGTGAAGCGAATCCGAATTTTTTGAGATTTGCTCCGTTAGATTCGGAAATGTTCTTAAGGCTTTCTACACATTCGCTATGTACTTGTCCGACAAAATGTACGCTAATGCTACGTATAAGTTACTCTATACGCTGTTGCGTATGAATTCAATTAATTAGCGAACTTTTACTGTTCGTTATTAGTTCGTCAAAAGCCCGGGAAAAAAGCGGTCACCTGTCCTAGTGGGCAGGGCTTGCTCTGATTGGCTCAGTCTCGGTAAGCCAGTGACGCATCACTTCTGCTGCGACTGCTGAGACGAGCAGAAGGACTGTCTGTAAGTTATGAGAGACTGAGACCGGTTTTGTTAAAATTGGGGTGTAATTGCTCTGGGAATCCATATTACAGATATCAGGAATACTGCAGGGCAAGTGCAGGGCCCGTGCAGGGCTAGTAATTAATCAGGCAGGGAGAGATACTGGGAGATAGGGAGAGAGACAGGGAGAGAGACAAAGACCAGCTGCAGGGCCACAGTCAAGTGAAAAATGTCTGGAATGGATAAGCAAAAGAGGTCCAGTTCCAGCCAGACCTCGATCTCTAAAACAAAGGAGAAGGTGGCACAGGGCAGCAGTGCTAAAGGACCTGTAGCCGGAGCTTTTACTTGTAGACTTCGTAATACTTGGCCAGTGTTCCACTAGGCTAACCCACCAAGGTGCAAAGTTTTTTTTTTTTTTAATTCAAATATTTTATTTCAAATTTTCCAAATCAGAAAAAAAAAAAAAAAAAACCAACATTTCACAATATAATTATCTCCTATTCCCTCCCCCCTACCTAGCCTGAGTCCTCTGTGAATTAGATTGAACTGAATCAGCCTGTGGGACTCCAAAGCGGACACCAATTTTATGTTTTTATTAATTCTACCCCAACTTTCTACCCCTATCTGTCCAATATCTCTTTCCCAATCCAACTCACTTTTAAATTTAATACTCATTCCCCTTTTTAGAACCTTATAAAGGGTAGAGATCACTTTTTTTTAACATCCAAACCTTGATGTATAATTTTAAACACACCCTGCACTTCTATTATTCTTGTCCGCTTCTGGTAGATACCCACAGTCTCATGCAGTCTCAAATATTCCATCCAGAATTCTTGCCTCAAACCAAATTCAGTTTTCAACTCTTCCCATGATTTTAGGGTCCCATTTCTTAATACATCCCTTAATTCCAATATCCCTGCCAGTTGAAGGTTTTTAAAACCTCCCACGCCACTAACCTCTAGTAAGTTTGCATGACACCAAAGTGAAGCCTTTTCAAAGATACCCTCCATACCTAGGAGCTTTTTACTTTTTTTCCAGGTCTTACACCAACAATTCACTATCAGTTTATCCTTCCATAAACCGTATTCCAACACTCCAGACTCCATCAGCTGTAATACATTGCCATATCTATGAGAGTATAAGTTTAACAGTTGACCTAGAACTTCATTTTGACTGGGACACCCTAACCAATATAATTGAGAGGCGAGAAAATAGGATTTTAAATCTGGTAAGCCGAGACCCCCCTTATCCTTACTAATAGTCAAATATTCGTACTTAATTCGCGTACGTTTTCTATCCCATATCAACTTATTAAATGCCACAATGATTCTATTGAAATATTTATCCTGAATCCATATCGGAGTAACAGAGAAGAGGAACAGCAATCTAGGAAACAGCACCGACCGAATCAGAGCCATTTTATCTACCTTTGATAATGGTAGATCTACCCATATTGATATCTTATTATTGATCACCCTGATCTCCTTTTCTATATTGTTCTTATTAAATTGAGAAATTTTGTTTGATACAATTATCCCCAAATATTTAAAGCTTTCGCCCTGATTCAGGACCGTCAACTGGGGGAAGGCCAGCCCCCCACCATCCCCAAGTGGCATCAGGATGGACTTCCCCCAGTTGATGGCCATTCCCGAAAATTTACCACACCTCTCAATCATTTCAATAATCATAGGAACCGCAATGGCCGGATCTTCCAAAAACAACAGGAGATCGTCAGCGTAAAGCGCGATCTTATCCCTGACCCCTCTAACTCCGAAACCCCTAATCTCATTTCTATCACGGATCCAAATAGCTAATGGTTCTATGCTTAGTGCGTACAACATGGGTGATAAGGGGCAACCCTGTCTTGTGCCCCTTTGTAGGGGAAACGATGTAGATGTCTGTCCATTAATACACACTTTGGCCATAACACCATTGTATAGCAATTTCACCATCTCGATAAACCCTGTCCCAAAAGAAAATCGGCTCAACACTTCCCAGAGATATCCCCACTCCACCCTGTCAAAAGCTTTAATGGCATCAAGCGACAGGATGGAGTGGGGACCCACCGAACCCACAGCCTCCATATTGCTAAAAAGTCTATGTATATTTCTCTTAACAGAACGGCCAGAAATAAAACCGCACTGGTCTATAGAAACAAGATTGCCAATAACCTTACTTAGCCTGTTGGCTAATACCCTCGCAAATAGCTTTATATCTGTTCCTAATAGGGAGATCGGCCGGTAGGATCCCATATCCAAACTATCCTTTTCTTTTTTTGGAATTAAAATTATAGTTGCTTCTAACATCGACTCCGGCAACCTACCAGTCTCAATAGCTGCATTTATAACCTTCAGCAGGGCTGGGAGCAGCACCTCTCCATGGACTCTAAAGATTTCAAAAGGGATCCCATCCGCCCCGGCCGCACTGTTCCCTCTGCATGATGCTAACGCCTCTCTAAGTTCTAACAAAGTAATAGGATTATCCAGTAACCTCCTCGGTACCTCCGACAGGACCGGAAATTGGATAACATCGAGAAAATCATTTAGGCTGTCATTACCATACTGTGCCTGTGTTGAGTATAGTGCCACAAAAAACTCCCTAAATGCTCCTCTGATCTCTTCAGAGTTATTGACGATCTTCCCTTGCATATTCCTTATTGATCCTATTATTTTCCCTTCCTCTTGGGCCTTAATGATAGACATCAGATATTTAGTAGGCTTACCCGAATCTAAGTGACGTTGTTTTAAGTAAAATGCCGTCCTATGTTTCGCTTTTTCCAGTAAGTATGCTTTTAGCTTACACTCTGCCTCCATCAGGGCCTCCCTTTTTTCCTCCGATTTAGACTGGAGATAAGCTTGTTCCTTAACTTTCATAGTCTGGTTAAGTGCCATCTCTTTTTTTTTTTAAATTCCTTTTCAGTGTTCCTATTACTCCGAAGTATTTACCTCTAATATACGCCTTAATCATATCCCAGACTATACTTTCTGTTGTAGATCCCCAATTTCTCTCCAAGATATCAGCTATGTCTTTGGTTATCTCTTCTTTCGAAGAGATTAATTTTAACCAATATGGGTTTAAATTCATAGATTTTATCTTTTGGGTTATCTCTCCTTTAAGCTCCACCAATACCGGCGAGTGATCCGAGAGTGATCTCACTAGATACTTTACATCACTCACTAGGTTGTACCCGCTTCTGTCCACCAAGACATTATCAATTCTTGAAAAAACCTTACTGGATTTATTCCAACAGGAGAATGAACTTCCCTTTGGGTGCTTTTCCCTCCAAACATCGTGAAGGTCCGTCTCCTGCATGTATCTCAACAGCGGGGAGCCCATATTGGGTATTGAAACCTGATAAGCCCGATACCTATCTAGCTCCTCATCCGGAACTGCATTATAATCCCCCATAATAAGAAGTGCCCTACCACCCTCTTTCCCCTTCCAAAATCGCATTACTATATTTAACACCCTAGTATTATAAGGAGGGGGAATATAAATAAATGGCCAAGACTAAATTGATATTCCCTATCTTACCGTGCAATAACACATAACAACCTTCCTTATCAATCTCTTCATCTAATAACTCCCAGCTACAATTTTTATGAATAAGAACGGAAACCCCCCTCGAATAATTCGAGTATACAGAGTGAAATTGAGCTTTCCACCAACTTTTATTAAGCAAATGAATAGTGTCCCTAATCAAATGTGTCTCCATAAGGCCCACTATACATGGGCAATAATTTTTAATAATATCCATAATAGCTAATCGTTTACTTTTTTCCAATACTCCTCGAGTGTTCCAAAAAAAAAACATGTGTATCTACCATAACACTATTATACTCCCTACTAAGTGACTATTAAGTGAAATAACAAGAAAAAAAAAAAAAAACATTCCCCCGGAGAACTCAGGTCCCACCCCCCTCCCACTCCCCTGTACAGCCTGTCTACCGATAACAAACAGGCCCCTAAACTGAGCTAAGGCCCAGGAGCTCCTAATCCATTATTTAAACATCTTTTAATCCTTTGCGGTCAAGCCAGTCCGAAGCTTCAGATGGAGAATCGAAAAACCAAGTTTTCCCTTTAAGCTCCAGCCGTAATCTAGCGGGGTAGAGTAACCCATATTTAACTTTATTCTTTTGCAGTCTTTTTTTAACCTGTTGAAATTGCATTCTGTTTTTCCTTGTCTCAAACGCATAATCTGGAAAAATAGCAATCTGAGAATTGTTGCAAACAAAGGGGCCCGCTTCTCTATTTCTTCTGATTATTATGTCCCTATCCCTAAAATTCAAAAGTTTGCAAATAATTGCTCGAGGGGGGGAACCAACTGGGGGAGGTTTGGCTGGAACTCGATGGGCTCTTTCCAGGCAGAAGACCCTTGAGAACTGGTCCTTGTCCAATAACCATTTCTCCAAAAAATCTATTATGTCCGACTCTTCCACCCCCTCATGTATACCAAGGATACGCAGATTGGATCTGCGAGATCTGTCCTCGAGATCAGTTGTTTTATCTTTCAAATCTTTATAATTTTTACTGAGAGCCGACACCTCTTTTTTCCAATTATGCATTTCATCCTCCAGCGTGCTAATACGGTTCTCCACCTCCCTAAAGCTCTCCTTGATAGTGACTATGTCACTTCTAATCAAGGAAACTTCAGAACCGATGGCCCCAATTTGTATTTTAACCTCCTTTACGGAGTCATCGCATCTGTTCATTGCTGCCATTAAGCCCACAACCCAAGGAGGTTGGTCCGTCAGTTGAGCCATTACTCCAGTAACGCACTCAGACCCTTTAGTATTCGCAGAATCAGATGTATTTTTAGCTGCCCCTTTTGGCTTATTCCGAGTAGAAGGTGAAGCAAACAATTTATCAATGTGGGACGTGCCCTTGCTCTCTTTCACTTCTTCTGCAGGGCTCAGTGATTTCCTCTGTTCCTTATTCACCCGAGGAGGAGGCATTGTGAATCAAGTTGCCACTAACGATAACAGCAGCTCAAATAAAAATAACACAATTCCTCCACTCCTTAAGTATCTCAACAAGCCCCCAGAAACACACAAACAGCTCCACCGTACTAATATATCACGGCATCCACTTCCCCAGTCGAACAGCAAACCCTCTACCCCACTATATTGTTTTACCACTTGAATTTCACTTATCGTGGCAGTGGAATAGGTAGTGCTAATGTCTAGAGTTCCACAGTTTTCCAATCCCAGCACTGGGGCAAATACAATGTCATCAGCTGTGAGGTTGGGGCCAAAAATTGGGTAATTGCCGGTGCAGCCGGTAAGAGATGAATCTTATACAGCAACCTTCATTAAGGGGCAGTAATAGCCGGACCTCTGTGTAGATGCAGCAAGAAACAAAAGAGGAGCGATCTCACCCAGTCCCGTATTATAGAGGCGCTGCCATCGATAGTCTTCGGTATTCCGGGCTTAACAAAGTTCCCCCGCAGAACCAGGGCTCCACCGACCCCTCTCACACTTCGCGCCGCTGAGCCACACCAACGCGGCCTCCTCCCGACTCCACACGCCCGCTTGTCCCAATTCTCGCGAGAGGGAACCAGGTTAATGTCACGGAAGTCTCGTCAGCGGCCCCCGGCCGACTCCAAGGACCCGAGCCGCTCCACACAGCCGCCCGCTGTTCACCACCACCGTCCGCTGCACCAGCCACCACCAGGGACAAGACCCCGGAAACAATGCAGACCGCAAGGGTGAGTTAATCTGGGCTCCGGACCGCCATAGACCGCAATGAGAGCGGAGCTCCTGGACGAGGCGTGTGACTTAGCTCCACCTCATTAACTCCTCCTCTCTCCTCCAAGGCGCAAAGTTGTAGTGGAGGAGAAAGTGGATGAGGTAGTGGAGTGGATGGCACGCTCATCTCAGTCACAGCTGGATAATCTGCTGTCATCTGCTGATACAGTATCCATATGTAGCCAGGGGTCAGACTCAGAGCGTTTCTCCTGCTCCACCATTCCGCTTCAGCTAAGCCCGTCAGTTTCATACGCAATTTGTATGCTCATGCGTACGTGATCACAGAAGTTGCGTACCTTTTAAAACTGAACGTTCGTTATTTGTGTGCGAATGTTCGCAAAACACCAAATAATAACGTATGATTTGTACGCAGATTCGCAGAATAGACTCGTAGAATATAAGAATCTTATGAAAAGTTCAACGAATATTTGGCAAAGTGAATTTTGGATGATTCGCTTATCTCTACATAGCATATATGTCTTCAAACATCTAGTAATCGACTGGCACAAGTATAATAAATAGAAAGATGAAATATTCAGAAATTTGTACAGCAGAATTGTCAGTTAGCTAGGGACACAAGGTCAACTGCAATTCATAGTTTCTGCTATACATGTGTGATTAACTTGTGACTGTCAAGTTAATCTTCCTGGGAGTCAGAAACCACCGATTTCATTGCCTGCCTCATGATTAAATATTCCATTTTTCTGACATGAGGATTTTCTAGTGAAGAAAACCTGACCACTGCTATCAGCACCTCATCATATCTCCTTCCCGCTTCCCTCAGGCAAGGTAGTGTGCCTACGAAACCTACCACTTAGAAGAAAAACTGAAGCTTTTTTACATTTAACCACTTATGACCTGGTGTATCCTGGTTAAAGCTACAGGTCCGTCGAAACTGACACAGTGTTACGTCAACCTCTGCAGCCTTTGATAGTAGACACGTGAGACAGGAAGCTTGCTATGGATCTCAATACAGTATATTGAGATTTCCTATTAGTTGGGGCATAGGGAAGTTGAATGCATATAAAGGCAGGTTTTAAAAACCTTTAAGGATTACCACTGTTGGCATTTTCATGCAGCAGTCCCCACACAACCAATAGGGAGGAAATTTCCCCCCGCCTGCCTGCCAAGTCATTACTCCTTAACAACGGTTCACTACAAAACTCATTTACATTGAACAATTATGCTGCCAATAATGATGATTTTTACACAGATCAACAAAAAATAACATCTATCATTGATCTTTGCCTGCATTTACACAGGCCAATTATTGTCACATTCAATCTAAAACAAGTGATTTGTGACAATAATTGGCCAATGTAGATGGGCCTTTAGTTGTTAGGTTGAAGAGTTACATTTGGTAGTGAATGTTTTTTGCTTATTAAATACTGGATTTCTGATAGGTAGGTAATTTAATTGACACTTTCAGAGGCCATCTTATAACAACATGTCCCCCTTCCATTTAGCAGGGGTGCACCAGCTCTGTCATGAAAGGGTAGTGAATAGTGCAGCCCTGTGCTCCACCCATACCCCCCTCCCTATCTACTTGCACCATCTGTCCTAAGTGAAGGCCCACAACTGGACAGCAGTCCCTTCTTAGCTAAGTGCAGGGGCCTAAACTAAATGGAAAAAGAGTAATAAGACAGAAAGAGGTAAAAACCAGACAGGCAAAACTAGGACCGGATCAGGATCCAAAATCAGATACAAATATACAGCAAGGTGAAACCAGGAGAAAAAGTCAGAGATAACGTCAGCAGGTAAAGGCAAGGCAAACTAGCAGAGTCAAATACCAGGAAGTCATGTCTGAGGCAAAATCAGTAACCAGAAGCAATGTCAAAGTAACAGGCACAGGTCAGTGATCCAGAGTAGCAAACACACAGCTAGCTAGTGAGAAAACCATTCACAGGCAACTGTGGCCAGCAGCTGCCTGGTTAAATAGCGCCAGCACAGAGCCTGATTAAACTGGTGTTCTAGCTCCCTGAGGTCAAGCAGCCCCACTGTCAGCAGGGCTAGTTGCCGAATCAACATAGTGATGCCTGCGACACCACCATATAGCAGCCAGACTCAAAGCAGGAGTGCAGACAGGTAAGTGCTGACAAGCTCCTTGCCACCACTCCCAAATAGCTAAGCATATATGTCCTGGCTTTGCCTGCTTCCAGCTGACCTTCTAACCTGTCATTCCTTACAAATATTATCCCACCTGACCCTCAGGGTAATCTGCCTTAAAGCAGGTGTCCCCTTCACTGACAATGACCACCTCTGTGGACACATAAATGGTACAGCCATTTCTTCTTACAATAACTTGTTTAAAATGTTTTCACATCCATCCCTCTTTTATGCCATCTAATCAGTCCCTTCTTGGCGCCTAATCACATTTACATTCCATTTTAATAAATGCTTTTCAGCAAAAAGTATCTTTTGTGCAGTTTTTGCAAATGCTTTCTGATGGTTATGCATCCACTTCTACACTTTTTGCGAAGTTTATTGCATTCCTTTCAAACCTTTTCTGAAGGAAAAATAGCAATATTTTCAGTGCCCCTTGGGGACAACTGCAAAGAATTAATTACTGTTTAAAGAGATAATTACATGTTGATGAGTTAAATGAAGTCACTTCTTATTAAGGCACCTATTTCTTTATGCACTATGTATACCTAATAGTAATGTATAGGCAATACATGTTTAACACTGACAGACCTGGTTAGGTTACCAGGGCGATTGACTGGGTGCACCCTGTGATTAATTAGTCTGAGCAGAGCTACACACAAGATCTACATGTGCAAGCTCCTGTAGACTAGGCCCAAGTCCAGAGAATCCTTCTCTCTGAAACTACAGCTGCCAGAGAAGCAACTTTATCATTAGAGTATCCTTGAAGGAAAGAGACCAGTCATCTTAGAATGTCCAGAACCATAAAGGTTGTGCAAGATATTCACTTATCTATGGCAGAAAGATGTTGCAGCTGTAGAAAGGGTTAATTGTCTTGGGCACCAACTACACTTTCAAATGGACTGGTCATCCAGATCTAAATTCTGCAACCTGCAATGGGAACTGTGGTACTGATTGTCAAGAGTTTTGCATGCCTGAGGTTATTTAGAGAGACTGCAAAGTGTCTTTGGAAAGAGAGTTAGGGACTACTACTACCACCATTGTTGCTGCCCATACATAGCTATTGGTAAGAGACTCTACTGTAATATACTTTGGAACTGTGTCTTTTTGCTGCTATATGTACTACTACTCCCATCAAATATTTAGTAAAGTAAGACTTTATTTATTGCAATCAACGGGTCTGATTATTGACTCCATCATCTTTCCACCGGCCCTGCATCCATACTTCTGCTGTGCACCCTGCCAACCACCTAACATCAAGGGCATCCCAACTACCATCAGGCAGGAGCCCCAGTAAGTCAGGGAGTGCCCTGAGGGAGGAAAGGGTGTGACCTCCATTCACTGTGCACAGTCAGGGGAACACCAAATTGAGTACTGCCACCGTAAACTTTGAGTACTACTACCCATTTCAAGGTCACATTGGGTCCATGGAAAAACATCAAAGACATTCAATATTTTGGTCTGTGATGCGGACCAAGAAAGCTGACTGAAGTCTATTGATCTGTGAAAACCACCGACAGAACACAAATGGCCTCCGTATTGTGTCAGTGGTTTTCACTGACCATTTATAGATGATGCTCTGCAAATCCCCTATCAGAGCATGTGGTATAAGGATGACACATGGAGGCCAAAAAACTGACACATGGACCAACAACCGACACCTTCGCCGACACCTTCACAGATAAAACACTGACCATCTTGTCACATACATGGACATGTCCCTCAAGTACTTTTATGTGTTGACAGACAGGCTGTTTGGTACTCTCAGGCTCCAGGGCTTAGTTGCTTCTTTACCTTTGTACTCTCTTTAGCTAAATCCCTGCACAGGTATGTGCATTGAGGCTTTGGGTGCATGGGTTCTAATTCAGTCTGGTGGCCAAAATTTTGCTAATACTGTAATTTAAGTCATCCAATCCATATTCATTTGGGATGCACTATACTGCATTGTGACTCTGTCTTTTTTATATTTTATGGAGGTCATGGATTAAGTAAAAACATATAGATTATGTTTTCTTTTAGTAATCCATAAATTAACATATTCACCTGTAAGTATTTGTTCTTTACATCTTTCTATGCCAATTTATTTCTCTTGTGTAATTTTACAAGAAAGTTGTAACTAATATCCTTCTTGGATGATCACAGAGCATGTATTATTTTTTTGTACAGTTCTTTATGTTTCAATTCATTATTTATGAGCAGTTTTTATTTCCATTACTTTTTTATAAAAACAATTCTATTAGTTTTATTCTCATAGGACTCTCACTCGTGTTCCTTTTGGCGAGGACCAAATAATTGACATATAGCGGCTAGTGCGTTTTGTATCTGCCATTTCTTAAAATCAGGAAATTTCTGAAGATCCGAAGTTTATATATACAGTATATAAACCCACCAGAGTACCGGGCATAGCATTAACAATATAAGACATTTTGGTGGAGGACCCCATTTGAAAGTTTTCCTGAGAATTGTCAGATAGGTCACGCGAATGACTGAGCTGTTTAAATATTCACCTGTGCTTACTCATACCGGTCTGTTATTTGTCTCTTTGTTTCTGTTTTCTAAACCAGCGAGGTAGAAAATGAATCAAAGCAGTGTGCATTTGGCAGAACTCATTACTCCTTGACATTGTGAATGCAAATGGTATTTAATTAAGAGTTAGAAATGTTCACTCATGAGTGGATATTGAAGCTGAATAGAAATGTGATCTCAGTCTTTCCAGCCCAAATTTACTTTATGAACCAAAGAGATTAAGGTTACTACTAAAGTTATTATTATGTCATAGTAGCAGCGTGTTTATATTGTTTTTGCTTTATTCATATGATAACTATTCCAAGAACATTCAGAAATCAGAGTAGCACTTCTCATTTTCGAGTTTCCTGAACACTTTACGCAAATATTCCGCAGTTCATAGTTGGTTCCAGTCACTTAGTATGACTTTTATAATGTAAAGCTATGTATACCTTTGCATTACATTGTCTTTTATTTTTCAAGTGAGCCGAAAATGAAAAAGGAAGCAACTTCACAAATGTTCTTAAAAAAAAACAAAAAACCTTTGTTTCTTCTCTGCAGCTTCTTTAACCCCTTAGTGACCAGCATGTTTTGGACCTTACTGACCAAGTGTTTTTCTTCATTTTTTTCCATTGTCGCCTTCCAAGTGCCATTTTGGGGTACACATAACTTTCTGATTAAGTTTTATTAACTCTTTCTGGGAGTGAGATGAGAAATAAACAGCAATACTGCCACAAAGTTTTTGCTTTATAAATTTTTCGGCTTTCATTTTTTAGCATAAATAACATGATATCTTTATTCTCTGGGTCAGTATGATTACAGCAATACCAAATACACATAGTGTTTTGTACATTTTACTACTTTTGTACTATAAATCCCCTTTAAAAAAAAAAGAAAATCTTTTTGCATTGCCGCATCCTAAGCCACAACTTTTTTATTTTTCTTTCTATGGAGTTGTGTAAGGGCTTATTTTTGCGGGATGACTTGTACTTTTCATTGGAATCATTTTGGGGTAAATAATGCTTTTTATCACTTGTTATTAAGTTTTTTTGGTGGCGACTAAGACTAAATAAGACTAAGACTAAATAAGCAATTCTCAATTTTTTGTTGTTTTTTACAGCGTTCACTGTAGAGCATCATTTACATGATATTTGTGTAGTGTAGGCCGTTACGGATGCAGAGATACCAAACGTGGGGGAGATTTTATTTTTGCTATTTTTTTCATTGAAAAGTGTTTTTTTTTTTCAATATAGTGCATTGCATTTTAGGCAGGCTTGGGGCCTATACCAGGTCCCAACCTGTCTATACACACATCGACACCCTAAAATCGCATTTGCGGAGTGCTGATGGGAGACAGAGGAAGTCCACTTCCTCCTTCACCACTTACATTCAGCAGGCACCTTTGCCCATGGCATGTAAGGGGTTAAACAGCTGGGATCGGCACTCATTCCGGTCTGGCTGTTAGAGCAGGGGCGTGGGTCTCATGTGAGAGCTGAGCCGCTCTCTCCATTGCATGGAGTAAAAAGGCGTATTGGTGGTTACTAAGGGGTTATAGGCCTATATGTTGTTATGATACCAGACCACAAAACACTCTCTGTAGTCTTATAGTCTTATCCTGCAGCCATATCGTCTTTCATCTATTCTGTACTCCAAATGTATGGTAGTAAGAATTTGGGGTCATTTGAAGTCAGTATGAATTCAGGATCAGGCTCCACAAAGTTGTATTTATTTTTGTCTGTTTCAATGGAAACATATAAATCTGTTTTTATAAATCTTTTTTTTTTTTTTATTGAGACTATTTGCTAAGTTGCCTCTTATTTCATTTTAGGTTATCTCAAAAATATGGTTGCTAAGGTGTACATAGCCATTTGAGAATCTTAGATCCTAGTTTTCAGATCATGAGTCATATATATAGTGAGCAGTGTTTGAACTGTCCACCACATTAATTGAAACATTGGATGTCATCTTAAAGAGGTCTCCCCATCTGGGACACTGATGGCATGTCCCTAGGATTTGCTATCAATCTCAGATAAGTGTTTGTCCCACCTCTTGGACCTGCTCCTATCCCCAGAATGGGGACCTTGAAGTGAAGGGAGAGCAGCCACTATCTCGGCTATTTCTGTCAGTCCCATATTTAGGCTACTTTCACACTTGCGTTTTATAATTCCGGTATTGAGTTCCTAAAAGCATTCCGTTCCGTCTTCAGACCGGAGAGCAAACCACAGCATGCTGTGGTTTGCTCTCCGGTCCAGGCATCCGCACCAAGACGGATTAATTTCAATGGAGTTCATGACGGATCAGTCACCTGCACACATACATACATACACACATACAGACATACACATAAACATACACAGACGTATACACATACAAATACATATACATACTTACATGCTCCCGGCAGGTCTCCACAGCACAGGAGGAGCAGGACGGCGCACACATAGGACGATTCCACCCGGCGCCCAGCAGAGGGCGCTGTGAGGAATCGTCCTATGTGCGCACCGTCCTGCTCCTCCTGCGCTGTGGAGACCTGCCGGGAGCATGTAAGTATGTATGTGTATTTGTATGTGTATATGTCTGTGTGTGTGTGTGTCTGTGTGTATGTACTGTGTGACATATGTGGGGCCGGAGCGCGGTTCCGGCCCCACACATGTCCCTGCGGCAGCACGGATCCGGCGGCACCCTTCACCTGCTGGATCCATGCTGCCGCTAATGTGAAAGAGGCCTTAAAGGGAACCTGTCATCTCCGAAACACCCCCTGAACTAGAGTAAGCGTTGTATAGTGTAAGTGATGATGAATCTGAATATGTAAGTTTTATCTTCATACTCACTTCCATTCTGATGCTGTGCTCCCACAAACCAGCAGTAAAATGCATTGAGAGGACTCATCTTTGAGTCCTCTCCATTATATGAGTGAGCACCGGAGTCCTCTCAGTGCATTTTACTGCAGGTTTGTGGGAGCACAGCGTTGGAATGGAAGTGAGTATAAAGATAAAAATTACATATTCGGATTCAGCATCACTTACACTATACAACGCTCACTCTAGTTCAGGGGGTGTTTCGGAGATGACAGGTTCCCTTTAAGTTGTGCTCTCCTTCACTTTGGGGGGCCCCGTTCTGAAGATAGGAGTGAGTGCCATCAATGTCCCAGATGGGAATAAACTTTAGACTTCATAGGATATACAATAAAGTATGCTTCCATTTAGTACCTAGGCTTTTAGCTGTAAAAAAAGTGGGTCGCTATCTCATAGCATAGACCAGTAGATTTTGCTGTAAGACCACCAGGCAGTGTGAGAAAACAAAGATGTAAAAAAACTGCCTCCTGTCATCAGCCTAATAGTACTAATAGTTTTTTGTGGATGTCACACAGTCTGCTAATATGCATTGTACCTCTGAGCGGGGCAGAGGAGGAGAAACAGCATAGTACATAACACCACACCACCCGTATAAGGCTAGGGCTACACTGCAACTTTTTGTAGCACAACTGATTTTAACTATTGAATGACAGCTGCAGTCCTCAAGATAATATTCAACTGAATACATTCATCTGGATTGCAGCTGTAGTTCAAAAGTTAAAATCAATCAGTCATGTTACAAAAAGTCGCAGTGCAGTCCTAGCCTAAGTCACTCAAACAAATCACTGTGATATCACTATTAGGGATGAGCAAATCGACTTCGGATGAAACATTCGCGAGCGCTCCGTGCAGTGTTAGAATGTATAAGCTCTGATGAGCGAAGTTATTACTTCTCCAGTCAAGAGATTTTTTAAAAAAAAATCATAGTGATTTTAAAAAGTAGTAGCCACTTATTTCCATAGACTAACATGAAAATTGCTTTAAAATTTCCTGCAAATTCATAATAATACACAAATTGGGCAGAAAACCCTATGAAGATGCTTCCCACTGAAATATTTTTTAAAACTACATTCTTTATTGCTTCATTTCAAATGAAGGAGAAATCCTCTAAAGAAGTTGCACATAAAGGGTAGGTTATTTTCCAACATCAGTCAGCAGTCAATTCTATATATACCAAGAGTATTATTACCAGTAATTCTCTGCCTATAGCCTGCGGTTTATGACACTGATTGTTATTGGTGACACTGATTGTTTAAGGGCTCATGCACACGACCGTACGTATTTTGCAGTCCACAAAACACAAATCCACAAAAAATACGGATGACGTCTGTGTGACATCTGTGTTGTTTTTTCTTCTGGATCCATTGTAACAATTCTTATCCTTGTCTGCAAAATGGACAAGAATAGGACATGTTCTATCTTTTGTGCGGGGCTATGGAACGCACATACGGATATGGAATGTACGCGGGGTCATTTCCATTTTTTGTGGCCCCATTGAAGTGAATGGTTCGGCATGGGGAGGGCCACAAAATAAAAAGGAATGGACATGGAACAAATGTACGTTCATGTGCATAAGCCCTAAAGGTGTTGTCCAAGTGTTCAATACTGATGACCTATTCTCCCACAGCTCTATTGCTTTGTTATAATGGTTTCTATTACGGCCATAAATCTTGTATTTTCACATAGCATTGTAACATTTTGCTAGTATGTATAAGGCTAGCTTCTGCTTTACCGGGTGTCAGCAATGTTACACCTAGCTATCGATAGAGATACCCCTATTAGATCTCTATACTAGTACTGTGTTGGTCTAAAGGGATTGCCCCATGAAAAATATTCTACATTTCTCAAACCAGCACGTGGATCTGAATACTTTTATAATTTCATGTAATTAAAAATGTTGTATAGCCTCTCTAAGTTATTCAATAAAATGTCTCTGTATAGCACCAGCGGCTGTTTGTCTTATTCTAAATTCTCTGCCCAGCTCACTGAGGTTGACATACATACTCAGCTCCATCCTTCAACTGCCACCATCTGCAACAGATAGGGCACATTCCCTGAACTTCTAGCTTGAAATAGATCTAGCAGAGTAATTGCAGCAATGAAAGGGCAGATTGTATGGCCGTGCTGATTTGCACTGTAATTGACTGTTTTTCTGGAAATAAAATAATTGGTGGATCGGCCTCCCCTATATTTTGCCAACTATCCCCAGCATCCTCAGTAGCGACCACTACTGGTTACTGACAGGGGGCAGGGATGATGTACAGAGGAAGTTTTAAAACCCCTCGTGACCCCTGTGGACAGCGCTATTGTATATTTACCCTGCACCTATCGAGAGGGGTAGTAATGCATTGTGATTGCAAAAACTTTCAAATTCAGCCGCAGTTTCACAGCAATGTATCTCTAGTGATAGACCGCTCCACTAAAATCTAGGTGTAGCCATTGCCTTTTTCAATTCGTTGCTTGATCAATTGACCACATTTCATGTTAATTGCAGTCAGCTCATTAAACAGAACCAAGACTGGTGTTAAATTTACTGTATAGTCAACCGTAATTTGAGAGTAAAGAACTTACTACTAATTTTGATGAGAAAAAAGATTGCAAATCTAACAGTCTACAGGCTCTAGACTGTAAAGCCCATTAAACTCTAGTGAGCCATATTCTCTTAACTCCTAAAGGAGCTTGCCATTTTCCACTTTAAGGACCAGGCCGTTTTTTGGAATTTGACATGTGTCACTTTATGTGGTAACAGCTCTGGAATGCTTTTACTTATTCAAACCATTCTGAGACTGTTTTCTTACGACACATTGTACTTCATGATAGTGGAAAATTAATTTGAGTCAATATAATTTACTTTTATTTATTAAAAATCCAAAATTTACAGAAAGTTTGGAAAAATTCCCACCTTTTAAAATACAGATACATCATAAAAGAGTTATTACTATACATTTCCCATTTATCCACTTTCTTGTTTGCATCATTTTGTAAATGTAATTTTATTTTTTTTAGGATATTTTAGGGCTTAAAATTTTAGCAGCAAATTTTTACATTTTTAAGAATTAAAAAATTTATGAAACCCACTTTTTTAAGGACCAGTTCAGTTATGAAGTCACTTTGTGGGGCTTACATAGTGGAAACCACCCATGAATTAGCTCAGTTTACAAACTACACCCATCCAGTTATTCAAAACTGATTTTAAAAACTTTGCTAACCCTTTAGGTGTTCCACAAGAATTAAAAGAAAGCAGAGATGAGATTTTTTCCTGTTATACATCAAGGGTTAACAGCCAAAGATTCTGCAGTTACACTCCATATGTGGTCGTAAACTGTTGCATGGGCACATGGCAGGGCGCAGAAGGAAAGGATCACCATATGGATTTTGGAGGGCAGATTTCACTGGGATAATTTTACGTTGCCATGTGACATTTAAAGACCCCATGATGCACCCCTAGAGTGGAAACCCCCACTCTATCTTTTTTTGCAGTATGGAGGTACGAATGTGGACAGCACACAGTCTGCATTTTTTGTGGCCTCACTGAAATAAATAGGTGTGCATTCAATCGGCAAAATATTTGGATTGGATGCAGAGCCAAAATACGGTCTTGTGCAGGAGCGGACTGGGAACTTAAAGTGGCCCTGGAAAAAATACTAAAAGTGGCCCTGTTTTGTAGTCGGGTCCAAATTGATGGAAGGCAGGGCCAGCCAGGCATGGGATTCAGCCGGATCTTTCCGGTTCTGGCAAACCGTTTGTTAAAATTACAGCACGTTCGCAGGACCGGTGAGAAGCAGGAATCCCGACCCGGTCCTACAGCATAAATTAATTTCAAAGCCACCATCTAGGTAGGAGTGGGGGACGGCAGCGCTGCACAGCTGATCTTTTACACCATGACAGTGCATAGAGTACCGATTAGTACAGTACTATATGCGCTGTGTTAGAGAGGAAGAAGAGATTAGGACCTTCCCCTCACTGTGCTACTGAGGAGCGGTAGTTCTGGATGTATGAATTACTCTAGGATCCACAGTGACAACAGCGCAATACTCATACTCTGCACTCGCTGTGTCACTGCGTAAAACCAGCTCAGGATGAGTCAGTGCCGCCCCTACTCAGAGCTATTGAGAAGTCCTCACGTCCTGAGCTGCATCTGTGGGCATGTGTGAACATTTCTTAGATGTGTTTGTGGCAGTCCTGCAGCATATGTGAACTCTGCAGGCAGGTAGCGGCTGTCAGGTCCAAGTGCCACTAAGCAGGCACCTCGTCAGGCACCTTTGACAGTCTCAGTGCTGCCCTCTTTTCACCCCTCTTCCTTGATGTGTGTATGGAGGAGGTGAAGCCCTTGACTGCAGCGCGGGAATTCTTTAACTAGCAAGTGAACACTGCGACATCTCTTGTGATTTATGACTGACTCCAGTCTGTAAGTTTCACTCTTTTAACTCTTACATCCTGGAGTTGTTTCTGAGGCTGCTGCTGTTGTTCTGTACAGGAGGCAGCTTCAGTTTTGTGACTTGTATCAGCCATCTTGCCCACATCCACACGAGATGGGAAGGGGGTCAAAGAATCTTTAAGAGGTCCTGTGGAGGAGGGGGACCTGTCTCCTCCCTGCCCTCAACAGCACCCCTGCTACCTTGTGTCTCCATTATGCCCTTGGGCAGAAACCCTTCCACCCTGTGTCTCCTCTCCGCCTCCATCGCCCCTGCCACCTTGTGTCTCCTCCCTGCCCCCAACATCGCCCCTGCCACCTTGTGTCTTCTCCCTGCCCCCAACATCGCTCCTGCCACCTTGTGTCTCCATTATGCCCCCAGGCAGAAACCCTTCCACCCTGTGTCTCCTCTCATATATATGTAAGCATTAGAGTACAAAGTGCGTACGAATCCTTAGCTTACTATTGACTCGTGACTGCGAGTCACAGGGATTCCACCATATATTCCACCATATATATCTATCATCTCTATGATCTGACAAAGGGGTACATTTACGAAGAATGGCTATCCAGGCATGGGATTCGACCAGTTCCCTCAGGTTCTCCAGATCTGGTTTTTAAAATTACAATCCGATCAGAGAACCATGTTACCAGATGAATCCCTATCCAGTGCTCTGGTGGTGGCAGCTGGAGATGAGCACTTTCAATTAATAGTTTAGCTCCTTAGGCTTTTTAAAAGTTGGGTGATATATGTGTGTAGTGTATATGTGGTGTATTTCTGTATGTGTAGTGTATATGTGGTGTATATATGTGTGTAGTGTATATGTGTGTATGTGTGTATATATGTGTGTGTACCGTATCTGAATCCCTATCCAGTGCTCTGGTGGTGGCAGCTGGAGATGAGCACTTTCAATTAATAGTTTAGCTCCTTAGGCTTTTTAAAAGTTGCGTGATATATGTGTGTAGTGTATATGTGGTGTATTTCTGTATGTGTAGTGTATATGTGGTGTATTTCTATATGTGTAGTGTATATGTGGTGTATACATGTGTGTGTAGTGTATATGTGGTGTATATATGTGTATGCAGTGTATATGTGGTGTATATAGATATGTGTGTGTAGTGTATATGTGGTGTATATATGTGTGTAATGTGTATATGTGGTGTATATATGTGTGTAGTGTATATGTGGTGTATATATGTGTGTAGTGTATATGTGGTGTATATATGCGTGTGTAGTGTATATGTGGTGTATATATGTGTGTGTAGTGTATATATGTGTGTGTAGTGTATATGCGGTGTATATATGTGTGTGTAGTGTATGTGTGGTGTATATATGTGTGTGTGCCGTATATGTGGTGTATATATGTGTGTGTAGTGTATATGTGGTGTATATATGTATGTGTACATGTATATGGTGTATTTATGTGTGTTACATATATATGGTGTATGTACAGTGCCTTGTGAAAGTATTTGGCCCCCTGGAACTTTTCAACCTTTTGCCACATTTCAGGCTTCAAACAAAAAGATATAACATTTTAAATTTTTGGCGAAGAATCAACAGCAAGTGGGTCACAATTGTGAAGTGGAACGAAATTTATTGGATCATTTAAACTTTTTTTGTAATAATAAAACTTAAAAGTGGAGCGTGCAAAATTATTCGGCCCCCTTGCATTAATACTTTGTTGCGCCACCTTTTGCTGCGATTACAGCTGCAAGTCGCTTGGGGTATGTCTCTATCAGTTTTGCAAATCTAGAGACTGAAATTCTTGCCCATTCTTCCTTGCAAAACAGCTCAAGCTCTTTGAGGTTGGATGGAGAGCATTTGTGAACAGCAGTTTTCAGCTCTTTCCACATATTCAGGTCTGGACTTTGACTTGGCCATTCTAAGACCTGGATACGTTTATTTTTGAACCATTCCATTGTAGATTTTGCTTTATGTTTGAGATCATTGTCTTGTTGGAAGATAAATCTCCATCCTGGTCTCAGGTCTTTTGCAGACTCCAACAGGTTTTCATCCAGAATGGTCCTGTATTTGGCTCCATCCATCTTCCCATCAATTTTAACCATCTTCCCTGTCCCTGCTGATGAAAAGCAGGCCCAAACCATGATGCTGCCAACACCATGTTTGACAGTGGGGATGGTGTGTTCAGGGTGATGAGCAGTGTTGCTTTTACGCCAAACATATCGTTTTGCATTTTTTCCAAAAAGTTCGATTTTGGTTTCATCTGACCAGAGCACCTTCTTCCACATGTTTGGTGTGTCTCCCAGGTGGCTTGTGGCAAACTGTAAACGAGACTTTTTATGGATATCTTTGAGAAATGGCTTTCTTCTTGCCACTCTTCCATAAAGGCCAGATTTGTGAAGTGTTGGACTGATTGTTGTCCTATGGACAGACTCTCCCACCTCAGCTGTAGATCTCTGCAGTTCATCCAGAGTGATCATGGGCCTCTTGGCTGCATCTCTGATCAGTCTTCTCCTTGTTTGAGATGAAAGTTTGGAGGGACGGCCGGGTCTTGGTAGATTTGTAGTGGTCTGATACTCCTTCCATTTCAATATGATCGCTTGCACAGTGCTCCTTGGGATGTTTAAAGCTTGGGAAATCTTTTGGTATCCAAATCTGGCTTTAAACCTCTCCACAACAGTATCACGGACCTGCCTGGTGTGTTCCTTGGTCTTCATGATGCAGAACCCTGAGACTATCACAGAGCAGGTGCATTTATACGGAGACTTGATTACACACAGGTGGATTCTATTTATCTTCATCAGTCATTTAGGACAACATTGGATCATTCAGAGATCCTCAATGAACTTCTGGAGTGAGTTTTCTGAACTGAAAGTAAATGGGCCGAATAATTTTGCACACCCCACTTTTCAGTTTACTTATTACAAAAAAAAGTTTAAATGATCCAATAAATTTCATTCCACTTCACAGTTGTGACCCACTTGTTGTTGATTCTTCACCAAAAATTTAAAATATTATATCTTTTTGTTTAAAGCCTAAAATGTGGCAAAAGGTTGAAAAGTTCCAGGGGGCCGAATACTTTCGCAAGGCACTGTATATGTAAACATGTCGTGATGCCGCATGTCCACTGTTGAGTAGGGAACCTGTTGTTAAAAATTTGAATCCCACCCCTGGGGCCAGCAATACCATATTGTGGCACATTATACCACCCCAACAGAGCCAAATACCACAGTTTATCACAAAATACATCCCCAAAAACTTCCACTGTCCGGCCATGAGGAGAGCCCAGTTGGTCCCCTGGGCATCGGGCCACCAGGAAATTTCCCTGTGAGGTCTATGGCCATTCAGCCCCTGGTCTTGTGAATGGGGTCTAACAACTATCATAAAAGCCTGCAAGCCTCCGTTGATTTGATAGGAGGCAATGCATAATTTTAAAGGTAAGGGTATGTAAACGTTTGAACAGGAGCATTTTATTATTTCTTTTATTGCTATGGTTTGGTTAATGAGTGTGATGTTGTTACGACAGGGAAACAAGGGATAGTGTGCCCTGTCTGAACCTCACCTCTTTCCCTGCCTACTTACAGTAGATGCCCTAGGCGACAAAACCGTAACTTGGAGACGGTCCCTATGCTGAGTACGTGCAACAGGGTAGGGAAGGGAACACAGGGAAAGACGAACACAGACAGAAACAAACACAATAGCAGAATCGTCAGCAAGCCAAGTCAAGAACAGGAGGTCACGTCAAATACCGAGGGGAATCACAAAAGCGTAGTCTAAGTCCAAAGCCAAAATCCAATATACCAATAATCCAAAAGCAAGGTCCAACACACAGCACTGATCTCAGAAGACTAATCACAGGCATCTGAGTGAGGCAGTTGCCATCTTTAAATAGCCCGCCCAGGATCATGTGATGTGGCCAGCATCACATGACCTGAGGCGGAGCAAGCTGTCCAAACAATATGTAAAGTAGCCATGTGGTGTGATCAGCACCACATGGCTAAACCCAAACAGAGAATTAACTCATGAAGTGCTGGCTGACAAGACCAGCACTTCAATTCCCTATTGCTCGTCTCTAGGGGGGCGGAGAGGTCCGGCGACGTCGTGCAGAGGGAGCGCGACGCCGACCTCGCGTGACAGTACCCCCCCCTTCACGAGGGGCCACCGGACCCTTACCAGCGGGAGCAGGCTTATCGGGATGCTGCAGATGGAACTTTCGGATGAGCGAGTCTGCATGCATCCTGGTCAACGGTACCCAAGACCTGTCCACAGGACCGAACCCCTTCCAATGTACGAGGTACTGGAAGGAATTCCAGGACCCTTCTCACATCCACAATTCTGGCAATCTCATGCTCCATTTGTCCTGCTACCTCAACCGGAGGCGGAGACTGTTCCTCAGGACCAACGGGAGCAACATAACGTTTGAGCAAAGACACATGAAAAACATTATGAACACGAAGGGAGTCGGGTAAACATAACCTAAAAGAAACCGGATTGATCACCTTGGTGATCCTGTAAGGACCAATGAAGCGAGGTGCAAACTTATAGGATGGTACCCTCATGTTGAGATTTTTAGTCGATAACCATACCTTATCCCCAA
>ONZH01004203.1:0-18799 GCA_900303285.1 Rhinella marina
ATCTTCCTCTCTGCCCTCCGGCCGCCTATCCACCCTGAAATGATGACGCCGATGGGCTGATAACGCGGACTCCGACCTCCGCACTGATAGCAGGAGACGCTCCCTCAGAAGCCTTACTCATACAGAGCAGTCTGGTGCAGGGGACACCCACACTCCTGTTATAGAATCCTAGTTACCCCCCAATACTCAGAGGTGAAGGAGGTCACACCCCAAAATAATGAGCGCAGCACTGAGGAGAGTCCGGAGGCGACCATGAGGGGAGGACCAAAGAGGAAGCGTTAGGAAGGGCGTGCTCCTTCAGGCATAGCGCCCGGACGCAGGGGTTCACATTGGTCGTCAGCGTCTTCAGACCCCGCACCGGAGGGGGTGAAGGCCTCGGCAGTGCTGTACTGCCACCTGGTCTGGAGGTCCGTCCTTATCCCCACGAGGACGGCACCTCCTTCTTCACAACCCAAAATAATGAAAACATGAGGGGAGGAGGAAGGCGAAGCAGAAAGACCAACCCTCCATGAATGCGAGGGCACCGACGAGGGGCGTCACTGGAGGGGGCCCCGGACACTCAGGGGTTAATGACAAAACCCGCACCGACTCCCTCCGCGGATGTCTTATTGTTATCAGCTGTAGAGATGAGATAACGGAGGCGCCGGCGCAGATTGTCACCGCGATTCAAGCTCAATTGGTGGAGGACAATCCCTATTATTGCAATTTATCATCTGGAGGTCACCATGGATGTTCTCACTTTTATGCTGCTTATTACCCCAATTTCTTATATACAGTGCATTGAGAAAGTCTTCACACCCCTCACTGTCCTCACATTGTCCTTTCGCTCCTTGTGCCCTCAGTTCCCAGAATGAGAAAGTGACACATGGAACAAGTCTTCGGCCCCTGAACTCGGACACAAGTCTTCGGCCCCTGAACTCGGGACACAAGTCTTCGGCCCTGAACTCGGACACAAGTCTTCGGCCCCTGAACTCGGGACACAAGTCTTCGGCCCCTGAACCGGGAACACACAAGTCTTCGGCCCCTTACTCGGACACAAGTTTTGGCCCCTTTACCGGCGACACAAGTCTTCAGCCCCTTTACTCGCGACAGGGGACATAAGTCTTCACCCCTTTACTCGGGACACAAGTCTTCACCCCTTTACTCGGGACATTAAGTTTCAGCCCCTTTACTCGGGACATAAGTCTTCATCCCCTTACTCGGGACATAAGTCTTCAGCCCCTTTACTCGGGACATAAGTCTTCATCCCCTTTACTCAGGACATAAGTCTTCAGCCCTCAGCTGCGGTGCCGGACGCTGCTTCTTCTACCTGCAGTAAAGGCGGTTGGGGACGTCCCCACATCACCCGCTCTACAGATTGTACGAGAAGTGAACAAACCCCGCGACCTCCTGACCTCGGTGATGATTAGAGACCCCGGTCATCTCCTGACTCCGGTGATGATATAGAGACCCCGTCACCTCCTGACCTCCGGTGAGTATAGAGACCAGTCACCTCCTGACCTCCGGTGATGATATAGAGACCCCCGGTCACTCCTGACCCGTGATGGTAAGAGAACCCCGGTCACCTCCTGACCTCTGGTGATGATATAGAGACCCCCGGTCATCTCCTGACCTCCGGTGATGTATAGAGACCCCGGTCATCTCCTGACCTCCGGTTTGATGATATAGAGACCCCGTCATCTCCTGTACCTTCCGGTGATGAGTATAGAGGCCCCCGGTCATCTCCTGACCTCCGGTGATGATATAGAGACCCCGTCACTCCTGACCTCCGGTGATGGTATAGAGGCCCCGTACCTCTGACCTCCGGTGATGGTATAGAGACCCCGGTCACCTCCTGACCTCGGTGATGGTATTCAGAGAACCCCCGGTCACTCCTACCTCGGTGATGTATTAGAGACCCCGGTCACCTCCGGTGATGGTATAGGACCCCCGGTCACTTCCTTGACCTCCCTGCGTTTGATGGTATAGAGCCCCGGTCACCTCCTGACCTCCGGTGATGGTATAGAGGCCCGCCGGTCACCTCCGGTGATGTTATAGGACCCCCATCACTCCTGACTCCGGGATGGTATAGAGACCCCGTCACCTCCTGACCTCCGTATGTATAGAGGCCCCCGTCACCTCCGGTGATGTATAGAGACCCCCGTCACCTCTGACGTGATGGTATAGAGGCCCCGTCACCTCCTGTGATGGTATAGAGGCGGAGACCCCCACCTCCTGACCCCCGTACCTCCTGGCGAGCACTCACCAGCATGAGACACACCAGTTCAGGACCCCCGTAATTTGCTGTAGCACTGGCCGAGCTGAGAAGAGAATCCTGCAGTTGTGACATCTGTGGGAAAATGGAGATATGGATGATGGGAGTGATACTCTGTGTGAGATTACATGACCCCTATGTCGGGTGTCAGTGGGCTCTCAGGTTGGCTCCTGATGTTGGGAGTGTCAGTGGCTCTCGTCGGGGCCACTGATCTCGGGGTGTCAATGGGTTCTCAGGTCGCGGACCCTGATGTGGATGGTTCAGTGGGCCTTTAGGTCGGGGCCCCACATTTCGGGTTTCAGTGGCGCGCTCAGGTGGGGCCCCCTATGTCGGCCCGACCTGAGAGCCACTGACACCCCCGAAATGTGGGCCCCGACCTGAGAGCCCACTGACACCCCCGAAATGTGGGCCCCGACCTGAGAGCCCACTGACACCCCGAAATGTGGGGCCCCGACCTGAGAGCCCACTGACACCCCGAAATGTGGGGCCCCGACCTGAGAGCCCACTGACACCCCCGACATCAGGCCCTGACCTGACCACTGACACCCCCGAGATCAGGGGCCCCGACCTGAGAGCCCACTGACACCCCCGAGATCAGGGCCCCGACCTCAGAGCCACTGACACCCCCGACTCAGGGGCCCCCGACCTTGAGAGCCCACTGACACCCCGAGATCAGGAGCCCCAACCTCAGAGCCCACTGACACTCCCGACATTAGGGGCCCCGACCTGAGAGCCCCCACCTGACTGACACCCCCGACATCAGGGCCCCAACCTGAGCCACTGACACCCCCGACATCAGGGGCCCCGACCTGACCTGAGCCCCACTGACACCCCCGACATCAGGGCCCCGACCTGAGAGCCCACTGACACCCCGAAATGTGGGGCCCCGACCTGAGAGCCCATTGACACCCCCGACTGAGAGCCCACTGACCCCGACATCAGGAGCCCCGACCTGAGAGCCCACTGACACCCCCGAGATCAGGGGCCCCGACCTGAGAGCCCACTGACACCCCTTGACATCAGGGGCCAACCTCAGAGCCCACTGACACCCCGACATCAGGGGCCCCGACCTGAGAGCCCACTGACACCCCCGAAATGTGGGCCCCGACCTGAGAGCCCACTGACACCCCCGAAATGTGGCGGCCCCGACCTAAGAGCCCACTGACACCCCCGAAATGTGGGGCCCCGACCTAAGAACCCACTGACACCCCCGACATCAGGGGCCCCAACCTGAGAGCCCACTGACACCCCTGACATCAGGGGCCCCAACCTGAGAGCCCACTGACACCCCCGACATCAGGGGTTCATGTAATCTCACACAGAGTATCACTCCCATCATCCATATCTCCATTTTTCCCACAGATGTCACAAGCTGCAGATTCTCTTCTCTCAGCTCGCCAGTGGCTACAGCAATTACCGGGGGTCCTGAACTGGTGTGTCATCATGCTGGTGAGTGCTCGCCCCCCATACAGGGTCAGGAGGTGACCGGGGGTCTCTATACCATCACCGGAGGTCAGGAGGCGACCGGGGGCCTCTATACCATCACCGGAGGTCAGGAGGACCGGGGGCCTCTATACCATCACCGAGGTCAGGAGGCCCTGATGTCTGGGTCAGGTCGTGTCAGTGGACACTCAGGTCGTGGTGGCCAGGTGGGGTTCAGGGACACTCAGGTCGGGGCCCCTGATGTCGGGGGTCAGTGGACACTCAGGTCGGGGCCCCTGATGTCGGGGGTTCAGTCTGTGGTGGACACTCAGGTCGGGGGCCCCTGATGTCGGGGGTGTTCAGTGGACACTCAGGTCGGGGGCCCTGATGTCGGGCGGTGTCAGTGGACACTCAGGTCGGGGGGCCCTGATGTCGGGTGTCAGTGGAACACTCAGGTCGGGCCCTGATGTCGGGGTGTCAGTGGACACTCAGGTCGGGGGCCCCTGGTCGGGGGTGTCAGTGGACACTCAGTCGGGCCCCGATGTGGGGGTGTCAGTGGACACTCAGGTCGGGGCCCTGATGTCGGGGTGTCAGTCAAGCCTCAGGGGGCCCTGGGTGTCAGGGTGGTCAGTGGACACTCAGGGTCGGGGGCCCCGTGATGTCGGGGGTGTCAGTGGACACTCAGGTCGGGGCCCTGATGTCGATGTCGGGGTGTCAGTGGACACTCAGGTCGGGGGCCCCTGATGTCAGGGTGTGTCAGTGGGCTCTCAGTCGGGGCCCTGTGTCGGGGTGTCAGTGGGCCTGATTCTCAGGTCGGGGCCCCTGATGTCGGAGGTGTCAGGGGCTCTGACGTCAGGGTGTCAGTGGGCTCTCACGTCGGGGCCCTGATGTCGGGCGTGTCAGTGGCTCTCAGGTTGGGTGTCAGTAGGCTCTCAGGTTATGGGCCCCTGATGTCGGGGGGGTGTGTCTGTGGGCTCTCATGTCGAGGGTGCAGACTCAGACTTTGGGGTGTCCGCACCTTAGCCCCGCCTCTCCTCGGGCGGTCTCCTCCGGTTCTCCTGGGCTCTGGCCCGCACTTTTTAGCCTCTGCACCGGATTCTTCCGCCGGGTCACTCCTCCGCCAGACTCCGCCATCAGACCGGGCTCACGTCACTCACACCCGCAGGTCACTCACTTTCACAGCCTCAGGCCGTCAGGTCCGGTCAAGCTAAGTCTCCGCCCAGTCAGTTATTCCTCCAATCCTATGGGCGCCTGCTCATAACCACGCCCCCAGACCAATCCCAATTAGCAAGCTCAGTCAAAGCCCCTCCTCCAACAAGGCCAAAGTTTTTAATCGATCGGGGAAGTTCCACACTAACTTATAGCCACGCCCACAAAACACTTCCCGCTTTCCTTTCCAAGAGACAACCCCGCCTCGTGAGCAAGACACGCCCATTACGCCAAGTATCCAATAAACTAGCGTTATTCATGTCTAGCTGGCCGTGAGCTACAGCCATGACGTTATCGTAGCCATGTGCAGAGTGACGACAGAGAGGGGTGGGGTTTGACTGACGTAAACGTGCGCATTGGCTGACAGGTCTGGCGGAAGTTTGCTGTGAATGTCAAGTTGCAGGGTGACGGGTCGTGCGGAAAGATGAAGTCCGAAAATGTCCAGGGCGGTCTTAGTAAACGGCAGAAGAGGCAACTGAGGCTCCGGAGCGGAGGACGCTGTTCACACACAGCCTGAGGGCAGGGTTGTTCCTAGATTGTACAGGCTGTGTTGAGTGGCACGCCGCAGCCCATACATTCTAGCCATTTCAGCAGTGAAGTGCCTAGAATGTACAGAGTTCTTTGAGTTTTGCACTGCAGCCCATACATTCTAGTCTCTTCAGAGCTGAAATGCCTAGAATGTATGGGCACTTTTGAGTCTCCTCCATGCAGCCTGTACATATTAGACTGTTCCTTACTGAAAAGCCTAGAATGTGCAGCCTCCTTGGAGAGTCTCATAACCCATACATTCTAGTTTCTTCAGCACTGAGGTTCCTACAATGTACTGGCTCCTTTGAGGATTCAGAGATCCAGAGACAGCAATGTTTTCCCTCATTTATTGATTACAAATACTAATCACAAATTTACTTTAGGGCTCATTCACACAACCGTATTTTTCTTTCTGTGTCTGCTCCATTTTTTTTTGCGGACCGTATGTGGAATAATTTATTTCAATGGGTCCCCCCAAAAAAACGGAAGGTCTGCCACGTGCATTCAATTTCCGTATGTCCGTATTTCCGTTCTGCTAGATTATGACTCTTGTCCTATTATTGTATGAGACATTCCTGCAGACCCTATGGGAGGTTCTCCCTGCAGGCCATACACGTGAGGGCTCTTTCACACTTGCGTCTAGGGTTCCGTTCCAACTTTCCGTTATAACGATGTTATAACGGAAAGAAACGGAATCCCTATGACGGCCATCAAAACGGACAACCTCTAAGAGGCAGTCCGTTTTGATCCGTCTCCATTCAAGTCTATGTGCCAGCATAACGGATACTTATGGTGTCCGTTATGCTGGACGGAAAATAAAGTTCTGTCGACAGTAATTTATTTTCCGTCCAGAATAACGGACACCATAAGTATCCGTTATGCTGGCACATAGACTTGAATGGAGACGGATCAAAACGGACTGCCTCTTAGAGGTGTCCGTTTTGATGGCCATCATAGGGATTCCGTTTCTTTCCGTTATAACGGAAAGTTGGAACGGAACCCTAGACGCAAGTGTGAAAGAGCCCTTAACCTGTTCAGTACTGAAATGCCTAGAATGTACAGGCTCCTTTGTGATGCTCCCTCCACTTTAGTGTAACCTGTATTTGAAGTGCTCAGACTTCATGAGGCATTCGTATAGACCACATAGGCTTCTTGGAGATTCTCTCTGCACATTTTTGAGAATAGCCTGTACAGTAAGGCTACTTTCACACCTGCCTCAGTAGGATCCATTTGTGAGATCCATCCCAGGGTCTCTCACAAACGGTCCTGAACTGACCTGTTTTATCCTAATGCATTCTGAATGGATAAGAATCCGTTCAGAATGGATCAGTTTGCCTCCGTTCCGTCTCCATTCCTCTCTGGAGACGGACTAACTTAAGTGCTCACACCCAACTGTAGGTTAGAAGACAAAATGCCTCGGTGAGAAGTAGAGGCTATAGCTATTGCAAATACCTAGTGTGATGATGGAAGCAATGACCAGTGCCATCAGGAATAGCTATAGCACCAAGTGCCAGCATGAAGGCAATACCTGGTGGAGATATAACATCTATTGAAAGAGTAAAATGAGAAGCAAATGAAGATGCAATCACAACACCTGGGACCAGTATAGATTGGGGAATCCAGTAGAAGCTACAGCATGTGAGGCCAGTGGCTTCATCGTGGTGTGAAGGTAATGTAGTAGAAACCACAGATACAGTAGTACCCAATGCAAATTCATCAGGTGAGGAAGGAAGCAGCATGGTTGCTATTACTGCTATCAGACACCCCAGAAAAGAACCACACAGAACTACACAGCATCTAGGGCTAATATAAATAGTCCATATGAGAAGGAGGCCGTAGTATTTAATGCTAGTGCAACACTTCATATGAGATCATGCAGTAGTAACCACAAATGTGTTGGTCCGGCACCTGACGAGGTGGCCATATAGCAGTATACATGGTATGCACTGCTAGCATAAATACTCTGTCTGAGGAGGGGAGGCACACAGTACTTTTATGAATCTGGCTTTAAATTCACCACGTGAGGAGAATGTTATATAGTATTGCTAGCACAAATATGGTGAGGCCACACACAGTAGTAGACAGGGCCATGTAGTAGTTACGGTATGTACGGTTAGCGTAAATACCACATCTGAGGCCATGCAGTAGTAGCAACAGTGTAAAATATATATATATACACACACACACACTGTTGCTGGGAGAACCTCAAAGGAGCCCATATACTGTTGCTGTGTGTGTGTGTGTGTGTGTGTATATGTGTGTAATATATATATATATATTCTCCATATCCCACCTGAGAAGGATGAGAGCTGTTATTAGATGCAGTATTCAGTCATTGTAATGATTGACTTGTTAAATGTTAGTAACCCCAGTATTTTGTTAGAAAGCTATTGAAGGTTGACAATCACAAGGACTAACATCGTAATGTGACAGGGTGTACAATACCCAATGGTACTGGTGGACTTATTGAGGGAGGAAGTGCAGTAAGAGAATGGTGAAGAGCAAATACCTATAGATAGTGCATAAGCTGCCATATTCACCACTTTTCCACTTTTCAGTACAGGCCACATTGAGTTCACCCATTCTTACTGCTCATGTGCCAAAAGTGCTACATGGGATAAGTGAGATACCAGGAGGAGGTTTTATTCCCTACACTAAAGGCGTCAGTTAACAGGGATGGAATGTTTAGGCCCCTTGAAGATGAGCATGTCACACACACGTAGTCCTTGCAGCCCCTGGCCTGAACTCCTGGCACTGACAAGGTCACATAGCATTATACTAATTTATGATGCCATGTAATCTTTACTGTTCTGGAATGTATTGGATAACACTAAAAGCATTAATAGGATACCATATGGAAGTCAAAAAATGAATTGAAGCCCAATTTTCTAAATTAAGTACAACCATAGGACTAGTTAATCACGGATTGCTTTTAACGTCTTCAAAAAAGATATACAAAGAATTCAAATACTTGTGGTCAAGTAGTGCAGGTTTATAAAATGTTAGGTTTTTAAAATAGAAAAATAAATTATTAAATTACACATTGTCAACAGTGACACTAAGCCCCAACATTCAACAAGTTTTTTGACAAACAGAACAATAAAATCTCTTTCTGGATTTAACACACTTATCATCTTTTGTTACGCCAACACATTTAAAATGATACCATTGTTGGCATTGGAAGCATTCAACCATATTTTCCTGTGGCTCATACAGATGGCAAAAACAGTACAAGGTCAGCGAGATTGTTTTTGTATAAACCTTCCTGCTTTGTTGTTTGTGTGGAAACATGCTAAGATGGCCGCTTTCAAAACAATTCACTAAATGGGTTCGCATCTCACTCTGTACAAACTGGATGTGAGACAGATCGATGCCTTCTGCGACTGCGGTGGCATTAGCTATGGCAAACAATCCACAGTCTTCTGCCCCTTTTTGCTTTTGAAAACATTTAAATGTTACGTCAAGAGCTTTATTTATACCTTTAAACAGTGGTCTGTACATTTTGATAAGCTGTTTTTTTAAAGCGTCAGAAACCGTTGTGTTTGGTAAGGAGTCATACACAAAAAGTCTCTCTTCATGGAGGACAGACATCTCAGGACACATCAGCCAAATGCACACCCATTTACATGGTGCACCCTACCAGGATGGTGAATTTGAACCAGCATGGTCCACCCCTTATGGCTTCAAATGTACTGAATGAGCTAAAAGTATAGTGTCTTTGAGTCCATCAAAGGCTCGGTAGGGTTTTGTTATTAAAAGCAAAACTGGAGCTATATTTATTGACTGGTCATCAAAGCCCACTTCATTCATGCAAAATTAGCTGCTATCCTGGTTGGTGTCAACTTTATTCCATTTAATGATGACCACAGACTTTGGGTCATTCTCACAGACCCACAAGTCTTCAAGTTTGATCCTCATTTACGCGTCGTCCACAGGCATCCACTCTTTTCAGTCTGCCTTAATGCCCACTCTACTGTAGCTCCTGAACTTTGGGTCTTACCATACCTTCTTTCAGGAAGATCCTGTATATGCTGTGGTAACTATGGTGTTGGTCAAAGGCACTAATTGCCAGACTCAACCTCGTGTGGGATATTTTCTCTGATCATTAACTGAAGATCTTTGATTCTGTCCCTCCATCGATTTTAAGGATTTCTATCTTATTTTAAAAGATAGACTGAATCGATAGTTTGCTTCATTCCCCTAACACACTTTCTAATAAGATTCGTAATTTTATGCCTCCTTCGGGAAGGTAGATCTTGTATGGCTGCGGTCTGACCAGCAGGCTCATTTTAAGCTCTGCAAAATCTACAGATTCCTCAACCTTGATCTGACCTTGATTAGCAGGATTCCCAAAACATTCACTGTCTAAACAGAATAAAACATTATTTTTATAAAATGGGTTAATATTGTCCCATTTGACACTGGAAAAACGGAGAACTGCACACAGATGTTTGCATGGTAGCAAAAACCTTTTCCAGTCTTTGCAAGAACAAGAAGGTCCATCGGGGCCAACACAAACCAAATAAGAAATTTCTTTTTCATTTTCGCTATTTACTTCAAACCTCCCATGTGCCTCATCTGGCGAACCTAATGTCCGTTTTTTCTAGGCCACTGTAATACTTTGCATCACATGAACTATAAAATCCTGGGACGGTTGTGCAGAAATGCTGGAACTCTCACGTCATATTTCCGATACTCTTCCGAACTTTGCAAATTCAATTGCACGTACCTTTAAAAAGATATAAATTAAATTAAACAGTAAGCATATATTTACTAACCTAAATTTATACAACTATTGAATCCTTTGTCAGAAATGCTCAACATTTTTTTTAAGTCATAAAAACTATTTTAATAATTAAAAAAAAAAATACATTTTTATGCTTATAGTGCTTTTGAAACTGTATACTGCTGACATCAGTGGTGTATTGGTGTATGGATTCCTGTGGTCGCAGTAATATACAGACAGGCAAACATACTCCTGTCTATACCAGCTCTACTCTGCTATAAGCACTGTATAGCATATCCGATGCTACCAAAAAGTTATGCCAGGCGTTAAAGGCATTGTCCCATCTCAGACAATGTGGGCATATTGCTAGCGTATGCACCATTGTACTATGGGTGCAGGTCCTACTGCTGGGACCTGCAGCTATATCGAGAACGGGGCCCCAAAAGAAAAGGGCGCACCACGCATGCGCAGCCACCCTCCCATTCATTTCTATGGGGCCGCCGAATATAGCCAAGCAATGGCTTGGCTATTTCCGTCAGCTCCATAGAAATTAATGGGAGCCGGGCCACGCTTGCGCCCTCCTTCTCTTTTGGGGTCCCGTTCGATATAGGTGTGGGTCCAGCGGTGGGATCTGTACCCATAGTACAATGGGGGCATATGCTAGCGATATACCCCCATTGTCAGAGATGGGATAACCCTTTTAATGAAGTGGCCTCAGACGAGAGCAATTATGTGCTATGAAGAGCTCCTGGCTGAGTCTGCTCTGCTAAAGCCTCACCTATACCAATATGGTATGCCAGGTTTTAGCAGAGTGGAGCTGGTATAGGCAGAAGTGGTGATTTGTGCTCCTGCCTGATCATTCAATGTATCTGTACAGTTGAATCCATACATTTCATTATTTCAGACATACTAGCAATGTCTTCCAAAGCACTTTAGGCAACCACACTTCAGATGGAAAAAAAATGAAATAAAGTTAAAAAAATAAAATAAAATAGTGTCATTTAGAACAGGTTGTAATAAAACAGTTTACTAGTTTTTTTACGCTAAGACTCAAGCTATTGGTCTTTAACAGATTTGTTAAAGCAGATCATATGAAAATTAACAATTATATGTCCATCATTCCACAACTTAAATTGGTCCCAAATGTTTTACATAACCAACACCCTGCTGTGCATTAAGCTGGTCTATCTACTGAAGTCGGACATAACCTTTTTGTTTCCCCCACCCGTCTGGGAAAAGCATGAAATGCTCCAATGCTCTAAGGGCCTAAACATAATGGGTTGCTGCCAAGTGTAGGCTTCCATTTAGCATTGTCTACCGATGGTGTCACCACTAATTTGCAAGCTTAAGCATTGGCACTGCCCTGTAAAATGGCTAGCAGTCCTAAAGCCTGCCAATTAGTGATGGTCGCCCCTGCCTAGCAGAGACCCGTTATGTAACCAGATCTAATAAAAGGCCCTTAGAGCACCACATCATTTCATGCTCATCTCAGAGGGGTAGCCTGGGTGAAGATTGGAATATGTTCGGTTTAAACTCAGACTCTAGACGGCTTGTTTTAAGAAATTCCAAATACCTAAATATAGCTGTTAACCTCTTAAGGACATCTACTATGCTCATACTTGTAGATAATCGCAATTTAAAGATGGCACTGGCTCAAGGGACAACATAATCACCATATTAATTGGCAACATCAAAACATACAACTTCTGCTATAACACATACAGTTATCTGAAGTTGAAAAAATATCTAACTGTTTAACTGCTGAGATAATAAAAAATAAATAAAAATCATCAACTACTTAACCGCACACTTGTATGGAGTTTTTTTTTTTTTGGTAAATAGATGTCATGATGCTCAAGTTTGAGCTAATACTTTTATTTCTGCTCTGTAACATTAACAGTACTATGACAACATAAAAGATAATTCTCCAAGAATAAAACTGAAACATAAAAAAAAAATAGATTATAATTGTATAAAATACTTACTTTTGATACGTGTCCGGAAAAAAACAAAAATGAAGAACTCGAATCATTTGACTTAAGGTGCAATTTTTATATGAACTCAGGTAGCTGTGCTTCAAAGTTTGGTGCTGCCTCTCCAAACCATTGTTTGTATTGATTCCAAGATTCTGCTCTTGGCTTCTGTAGATATGTGCCCATTTCTGATTAAAAAGAAATACAACCTGTTTTGTATTCTACTTTCAAACATCACAATTACTGTACAAAAACATTTAAAAAATAATATTTACCTTTATATCTGGTAGCCATTTGTGAGAAAAACCACACTCTCAGCATTTTATTCTTTTTCCAAATATAACTGTTTTTTAAGTTAGTCAAAGCCAGGTCATGTTCCTCCTTTTCGGTACTAAGGGCAACACTGCGAAGTAAGGCAAGGAGCTCTTTTCTTTTTTCAAAGACTCCATGGTCTCTTTTATTGATCCACTCTTGCCACGATTTCTCTCGGTGAAAATCACATAATTTGATTTCACTGTCTAAAATATATGAGAGAACAATACATTACATAGTGTTTATATTGTCCTAGGTATGCCATATTTAAAATGGATTGCGTCATCTCATAAGATGTGCCCACAATGTTTCATGGGTTTGCGTCCCACTTCCTTACTGTGGCAATGACAAAAATAGAAGAGTGCCGGCTCACCTATTTGAGTCAATCACAGAAGTGAACTATGCATTGGCTGCATTTGAATAGTGCGCTGAACATTCATTTCAGAGATAGGCGTGGGTCTCAGGTGGGACCTGCACCAATAGGCCACAACCTAGCAATATGCCAATGTCTGAGATGAAACAGTCCCTTTAAATAGTATAATTTAAAGGGCATCTGTCAGCAGTTTTGTACCTATGACGCTGGCTTATACGTTCATTTAGCAGCTGAAGGGAAGTTTGTTAGTCCCATGTTCATGTGTCCACATTGCTGAGAAAAATGTTTTACTATATGCAAATGAGCCTCTAGGAGCAACGGGGGAGTTGCCACTACACCTAAAGACTGCTTTCTCTGCAACTGTCAAGGCCTCGGCACTTTGATTGACAGGGCCAGATACTGAAACATCACACCTGGTCCTGTGAAAGTGTAGAGGGAACAGCGCCTTCAGAGAGCTCATTTGTATATATAAATTTTTTTTTCTCAGCTGTAAAAAAGAAAGCTTCCAAACGCACATGGAACAAGTACAATTCTGATAACGCATGCCTTTAAGGGAAATAGACATTTTTAACAAAAAATAGTTATATGCCTAGGTTAACACTTCAATAAAACACGAGCAGGTCACGTCAGATATGGTTCACCAATGCACAGCAGCTGCTACATATGAATGGCAGATGTTAGGCTAGGGCTACACGGCGACATGTGTCACGCGACATTGTGTTGCACCAAAGTCGCGCAACAATTTTATAATGGAAGTCTATGGTGTCGCACTGCGACGTGCAACATGCTGCGACACAACAGTCACAAAAACTCCATACAAGATGGATTTTTCTACGACTGTCATGTCGCAGCGCGACACCATAGACTTCCATTATAAAAATTGTCGTGTGACATTAATGTCGCGTGACAACTGTAGCAGTGTAGTTTTGCACTGTGTCGCACGATTTATTGTCACGCGACAGTAGCCCTAGCCTTAGTGCCCACTCTGTAGCTAAAAAGGCTCTATAACTACCAAATATCTGCAGTTTTAAATATACACATATCCAGATCTCAGATGTCCTAGTTCTTTATAACCACAGCATGAGCAGTCAAATACTGGAAGCACTTGTGCTCCTGAAGTCAGGGCAGCAGTGGCCACTTTGGTACTCTAACAGCCTTGGTCCTTTTGACGGCTACGAGGTTTGTTACAGCAGAGCTCCTTTCATTAGCATTTTTGGTCCATTTACACGTTTTGGAGAACATAATTTTTTTTTTGATGGTGCTACAGAACCGATTTTTGGATGTGGACAGCACACCATGTGTAGCCCACATCTTTTGCAGCCACACTGAAATGAATGGGTCTGCATACAATCCACTAAACAGCTAAAAAGCTGTGATACATGAATATGGTTGTGTGAATGAACTATCAGGGCTCATGCATACGACCATATGCATCTTGCGGTCCACAAAAAATACGTATGACGTCCGTGTACATTCCGTATTCCAGATGGCCCCTAATAGAATAGTATTATCCTTGTCCATGATGCGTACAATGTTTTATTTTTTTGTGGAACAGAAACGGACATACGTAAACAGACATCTGCAAAAAAAAAACACCTAACGGACAAGGAAAGAAAATACGTTCATATGTATGAGCCCTTAGTCTGCACTCTAGCGTCACCAAACCTTTGTGACCACTAAAATAAAGCATTAATTTAATTTTTTATTAATTCTTCAAATACATATATTCCCCATTTATATTTTGATGGTCTCCCAACTCCCCCACCCCCCAAAAAAAAAAAAAAAAAAAACCAAAGAACTAAAAAAAGTTTACTTACCTTCAAAAACTCTGTTTATAGCATTTATCTCTTCAAGACAGAAATCCACCATGAAACAACTTGGGGACCAATCTTTATTCCAACTTCTAAACATTTGTAATGCCTCTTCAATACTGCTGCTATTTTCCTGTTGAACTACAAATGCTCCAACTACTGCATAGCACACATTTGTGCGTACACATAAAAAATAAAGCGGCAGCGCGTATCTTGTGGTTCGGTATGTGGCATCTAAAAGGGTGATGTTGTTGCCATATTTCACAAGTAACTTTTTTTGCCACTCTGCCTGGTAACACAACATGAAATTCTCTGTCATCTTGCCCTCCTGTGTGACACTATGAGGTCGACAAAAGAGGTTGTGGACTGGGTTTTCACGTTGCCACTGTTCAAAAAGCTGCAGCACCGTGCTTTGATCCAGGACAGAGTTTTTCTTTCTTTGGTACATCGCCTCATTATATTATCTATGTCTTTTAGGGTCGGAAAAAATCTTCTTCTTGAACCAACCGGCACATCTTGGCCCAAAAAAAGTTCATGAGAAACATAATGATTAATAATTTTTTTAATGTCTCGTCTTTTGCATACTCCACTTTTAAATAAGTCCTGAATCTTTACAATGACCCGTTGATCAACTTTTCCCTCAAATGGGCAGCCTAATCAGAAATAAGACATGTATAATTAACTTAAAGTCATTCTACAATAAAATCTTATAAAAATGATTGCAATAAATTAAATAAAAAGAATTTATAGACTGTATAGACTGTATAATGTACCTCGCCATCAATAGGATGGTTCTTATGTTGAGATGTTGTAGGAAAAAAAATTTGATAGCCATGCTTCAAATTCAGGGACTCAATGTTTTCTTCCAATGCATTTTTAAATTTTTTTGATTCATGATTTTTGATGCCAATCTCATTTGCCATTTCGTCTTATTTTTAATCTAGAATATAAATACATATCCTTATGCATTTATGCTCAAATTGACTGTCCAAGAAATTGACCTAATGCATGTTTAAAAGCGAGCTATGCTTTATCAAAAAACTGCTCTGCCCAGGGCTTGACGATCAAATATCGATGACTTATGTTGACAAGTATTGGTAAATATTCATTTAACTTTGTGTCCAGTGCCATACTAGTACATCGCTGGGCGCGTGTTTAAAGATGGCCGCTGGCAAACTGCCGATTTATACCAAATACACCCAAGGCTGATCACCCCTGGCCATGGCATCCAAGGGCTTAAAACTGTCCCTTGTGACGATCGGGGGGAACCGGAGTATGTATGCAGAAGCCCCTGTCAGTCAATGACAGGAGGAGGCTTCATAGAACTTCCTATGGAGCCCTTCTGTTTAATAGGGCAACACAGGAAAGCAGTAAAATCCTCAGACTCCAATGCAAGTGCATTGGAGTCTATGATACAAGCAATCAAATGATTGCTTGTTATAGTTTCCTATGGGGGAAAAGATGAAAAATTTTAAAACATAAAAGTTCAAATCAACAGCCTTTTGCCAAAACAAAAATAGTTAAAAAATAAAAAAATATAATAATAATAATAATAATAATAATAATACTAATAAGTATCCGCCACATGCGAAAATCACCATACTATAAATATATAAAAATTTCCCGTACAGAAAAACAGGAAAAAGCGTCAAATGGCCGATTAAAGCTGAACCTGGACATGCCCTTAATTTCACTCAGGCAGCCCACCTGATGTTTGCACCAGAGCATCTTATGCTCTGATGCCCTCCTTTGCCTGGTTCCAGTGACAAACTGAGCTTTGCTTGGCTGAGGCTTCCGCCCCGTAATGAGCCCGTTGATGTCACCAGCACTGATGGGCAGGATTTAGCGCTGCATTAGCCAGTAAAACGGCTAGGGCAGCACTAAAGTCAGCCCATTACAGCCCAGCAGTGTGTTTTTGCCCACAAAACATGAGATGCTCCGATGCCAACATCAGGCGGGCTGCCTGGGTGAAATTAGGGCTATGTCCGGGTTCAGCTCTGAACCCTACTAACCCCTTTTAAGACTATAATTTAAAGTTTAGGCAGTACATTGTAATCTATGTAATTGTAATGTATATAGCAAAATCCAAAATAACTGACATACGGTTAACATAATAGTGAAAATATACTATACCTCAAAACTTGGAAACTGCAATATATGATAAATATATATCTTCGCAGGACAATCCATTTTTTTTGTATATTGAAATAACTTCCTCCCTTTTACAAAAGCATGGTCGCTAGCCTTCACATTGAAAAAAAAAAAATACAAAATTATTAAACTCCTTGAAATATTTTCATATACTGTATGGTTGTTAAAGGGGATCTTGTCAGCTCCTATATGCAGTGTGGCATAGAGGATCTGTTGGCTCTCCTGTTATATTTTTCATTTTCCTTCAATAAATCCAGGAAATAAGTACTGTATGTTCCCTTTAATCACTGAAGAATTTGATTAATAAATTGACTAGGTGTTATCACATTGCCAAAGTTGTGTGTCTATACACATTTAAGGCCTTGCTGAATAGACATACACATATACTATCCAGCCCTTCCCCATCATAAATCTTTGGCACCAAGTAGTCCAGTTAAGTTTACAGAAACTATAACAGAGAAATAACCTAATGCAGAGTTTGACATTTGCTTGAAATTTGTAATGTTAGGAACTATTACTGTAATGTCAGATAAGCAGACTCCTCATTACAGGACCATGGTACTTTGCAGATATACAAAAAGCAATATTTGCAATTTACTGGAAAAATCACAATACATTTCTCAAGAAACATGTGGAAAGTCTTTGTAACTAGTGCATTTTTAAAAAAATCTGGAATCTTCTGCAATGTCCATGATATTAAGAGACCGTTCTTGAAAATTTGTGCTGCTAGGCCTTAAATGGCCAGGGCCCACCTAATCTGACCCATAAGTGGGCATTTCATGTGGATTTTGGCTATTCCAAAGGAGGAGGCTTATATGGCCTCAATTTTACAAACTAAAATTTTGGGTAAATATTAATACATGAGAAATTTTTTGTAATAATTACATTTGGTCCCTTTTGCCAAACAGATACGTTGCAAGTCTTTATGTTAAAAAATGGGATTGGAACAATGACTTATTAATTTTTAATACATATCAAAAATGCACATTCCTGGGTAGTAAAAAAAAAAAAGGCTTTTTTGTAATGAATATAACAGAAGAACGACTTTTTTTGTGAGGCCACATGTATATTCCTTATATTCATTTTTGAATTGCAGTTTCAGATATGTTATAAACTGTACAAGGCCGGGTTCTCAGCAGCATACAGTACATATTGAAATATCATGGACATGGGCAGGAAATATATGACAAAGGGTAACATTAGTAGCACAGTAACGAACATGATAGATAAGGCAGATTTTGCAGCCGTCTATCGGACAACAGCGGCAAAGTTAAGACATTATAGACAAATTGGTAGGAGAACCTCTCCCCGCTTCTGCCATGCCCATTTTAATATCTTCATACATTCCCCATGTTACAATTCTGGAACATCAATTCTTATGGATCTAGGTTGTGCCTTTCCATTGGTATTCCTGCTTCATAATATCAATGAATTGCTCGCAGTCTGCAGTAAGGATACAGATGGCTGTTAAGTTGGGGGTGTCACTACACAGTATAGGCCCTTTTAGACGGGCCGATTCTTCTCCCTGCCCGAGCGCCGATCAGCGATATCGGCGCTCGGGCAGGGAGCCTTTACACGGCCCGACGAATCGAGCGCCCGGCCACACGAGTGATCGCTGTATCGCTCGTGTGGCCAGGAAGCTCCATACTGTCAGGCGCACATCGCCTGTTTACACAGGGCGATGTGCGCCCGACAGATTGGATCTTTTGGTTTCTACAAAAGATCCAATCAGCCGACAAACGAGCGTTTTGCTCGTTCGTCGGCTGATTAGGGCCACTTTTACACGGGCCGATTATCGGCACTAGCGTTCCTAGGAACGATTTTTTGGCCGATAATCGGCCCGTGTAAAAGGACCTTAAGACTCTTTCCAATTAGCAATTCATTGCTAACTCTAGTTGCAATAATAAAGGAACGGCACAACATAAGCCATACGAATAGATGCTTTATAATGATTACATGGGGAATGCAGGTAATTATTAAAACAGGCCTGTCAGGAGTGTGCAAGTGTACAAGCTCACAATTCCTTGAATGTGATCTTAT